>CAXKVX010002416.1:0-23499 GCA_964058865.1 Eleocharis quinqueflora
ATTTCGATTTAAATAGCTCAGTAATTTATTTATATCATAATCTTGTAGAATATTATTTTTTCTATTTTTAGAATTTTCTAACTATGTCTAATGATTTTTTTAAAGATGACCCTATTTGATACAGAAATTAAGGTATATTTATTATTTTTTTGGCCGACTTTCAAAAATCATTTGACATAGTAAGAAAATTCTAAAAATAGAAAAAATAATATTCTACAAGATTATGATATAAATAAATTACTGAGCTATTTAAATCGAAATTTTGAACACTAGATTTTAAAATTTGACCCGTAAGCGTTTCACCCGAAGTGCTTATGGAAGCACGCTAGCCGGACTATATATATATATATATATATATATATATATATATATATATATATATATATAGAGAGAGAGAGAGAGAGAGAGAGCAAGGCTAAAATAATATGCATAGTACACCACATTCCGTACTATGCGGCTATGCATGTTTAATTTGCCAATAAATTGAGATTTAAGTTGCTCAATAAATTCTTTATATCAAAATCTTGTAAGAAATCAAATTTCATGATTTTTAGAGCTTTCTTGCTATTTCTTAAATATTTAAAAAAAAACAACTCAGAAATTGCACTTTTGTAGTATTAAATATAAGTTGTTCTTAAAAATATTTAAAAATAGCAAAAAAGTTCTAAAAATAACGAAATTTGATTTTCTACAATATTTTGATATGAAGAATTTATTGAGCAACTTAAATTTCTATTTATTGAGCTATATATACATACATAGTACAAAAATGATGTACTATACATATTATTTTAGTCTTGCTCTATATATATATATATATATTATTTACTTTTATATTCAACATCCTAGATAAAATAAATTAAATGCGAAAGTTGCACGGCCAATTAAAAGTTGTGAGTTGCCTGCCGCCAAGGGAAGTACCTGTTCCAAGTGAGCTACCATTTTAGCACTTCAATGCAACAGTAATGGATTTAGACATTTAGGAGGTGTGCATCCATGTTTTGATTGGCCTCACTAATGATATTGTATTGTTACAACTATCAACGAACATTAGTTATCTTGTGATTATATATTTATAATAATACTACTATATAAGATAATTCAGAATGCTACAAAAATATCATGCTTCTGTTTAGCAATTAAATGTAATTAAACGAAGTAAATTCTAAATCACTTCAAAACATTAGCGTAAAATAAATAGATGAAAAATTATCAGCAAAACGTATAAAAAAGAGTAATTATATCATCTCCTTCTCTCTCATCCCCTTTACGCGCTCCCACTAGTCGACAAAAAAAATCCGCTTGTCCCGCTCGATTCCGTCTCGATCACGCTCTTCCCGCCTCGTCCTCTCTCACTTCTCCTTTCTATCTCAAATTTGCAAGCGAGCACTCCTCCTTTCTCTCTCATTTCCCATTTCTCTCTCACTTCTCCCAAATATGTCAAGCCTCACACTAGATTTTAAAACAAGTCTTTATATTCGTACCCACAAGTCTTTATCTAAGAACAAGTAAAATTTTATAGAATAACAAGCAAATCTTTATGTTATAACAAATAAGTCTCTATATTGAAACTTATAATCTGCAAGTGTTTATATTTAGAACAAGTAAGTGTCTATATTATAACCTGTAATTCTTTATATTAGAACAAAAATGTCGATATATTATAACAAGCAAGTCTTTTATATTGAAATCTGCAAGTTTCTATATTAGAAATTGAAAGTCTCAGTATTAAATCTGCAAGTCTTTATATTATAACAAACATGTTTCTATTGAAACCTGCAAGTCACAAATATTTGAAACCTACAAATATTAATACTAGAAAATTATAATATATAGACTTTAGTCTTAAATATAAGGACTTGCAAGGAGAGCGAAACAGAGAAGACAATTATTAGCGAGCACAGAACATAGTGTTATTTTTTTGTCATGCAGCGAAGGACAATTAAGAGAAACAGTTAAGAGATGCTATTAGTAAGTCCCAAAAAAATTACTCAATTATATATTTATAGGTGATTTAACATATTTCACCAAACCTACCTAGTGCAACATTGATAAGACACAAGATCTTTACGAAGGAGATATGAGATTCAAGCTCCTATGAGGATTATTTAATTTTCAATAAGATTTTTTCAAGATTTATTTTTAGCTTTGAATTTGTGTGTCGTAAGTTTGCAAGTAATGAATACAAAAATATATTTCATATTAGATCACTTTTGTTTTTGAAAAATAAAACAGTCGCAGAGTTGAGAGTCCGGCTTAAAACTATATTTCATATTAGTCACTTATATTATTTTTTTATTGAAAAATAGATCCGAGTAGGAACTCATGTTTTCATATTAATTATTAAATCACTTTTATTGGATGTATAAAAATTGCTATCAAGTTGCAGACGTGTCCTTTTTTAAGCCCAGGAAGCACTTTATTTGTACTTTTTGGAGTATGAAGATACAATCAATAAACAATTATTGTCACTTGATTTATATATTAAAAAAAATGTTGTTTTGTAAATTCTTTTATATCAATACAATGGATGAGAGTGATGATTAATTAACAAAGTTGAGAAATCACTTATCAATAGTTATCTAACAACTTTGATAATGATTTCAAATAAATTCAAGATTAATTTTGAAATCTGGAAAATATGATACATTTCTCAAATTATAAATTAATTATTATTCAAATTTCACACTATTGAGCCGTCATTTAATCTTATATAAAAATCATTAATATTACATAAAATTTACTAATAATTAATAAACTTACACAAAATTTACACCGTATACTAAAACTTCCCATCTGTAAATAATATCAAATTGTGGCTTAATGTATCTGTTGGATCTCTCACTAAAATTGTACAATTGTTTTGTTATGCATCTATATTTACCTGTTGACAAATTACATATTTATCTGACCGCTGGATGAATTGCACAACCGCAACAATTATAACAGATTTCAAACAAATGGTGGGCTATAAATAAATTCAATTCAATCGGAATAATGAAAAATCAACACAAACAGTAATAATGTAATATAACAATAAGTCTTGAAACATAAAATCTAAACATTATTTTTAAATTATAATTTATAAATCATAGTTCGTAATGTTTGTTGTTAACTTTCACGCGTTTCTATTTTAAAACCAATTGTTTAGATAAATTTCATGATTTCAATTTTTTTTGTTGCTTCTTTTTTCTTATCAGTTTTGGTCAATTCTCAACTCACAGGCAACTTAAAATTTCATGATATCATATATAGTATAAAAGAAACTTGACCAGATAAATAAAGCCCAGCCCAATAAAGCCCAAGTCACACAGGAACACGTGTTCCGAGTAGTACGTGGCCTATTAATTTGTGTAGCAAACCTCTGACACAGAAAATATAACTAAGGTCCCACATGTCAATGAATCGCTACATGTATGGTTTAAAAGCACATAGCAGAAAATTCAACAATGACTAATTTTGGTTTTCTCCTGTAGAAATCCAACCCTAGCCTATTTCCAAGGACTCGACTATCTTCCCCAAAACCAAACCAAACAAGCACCAGATCGAACGAAACCTAGAGAGAAAGAGAGAATGGGGAAGCAGCCCGTGAGATTGAAGGCAGTGGTGTATTCGCTGTCGCCATTCCAGCAGAAGGTGATGCCGGGGTTGTGGAAGGACATCACCACCAAGATCCACCACAAGGTCACCGAGAACTGGCTCAGCGCTACGCTCCTCCTCACCCCCATCATTGGCACCTACTCGTACGCTCTCTCTCTCTCTCTCTCTCTCTCACAACTTTACTTTTAATGGCCTGTGCTAGGGTTTTGTTAGATCGGATTTGGTTACGATAAAGGGGTATCGATTGGGGAGGGGGGGGGGGGTTGTTTGATCGGATTGCGTTTGACGAATCCTTTCTGGATTGGATTTTGTGTCTGAGGATGTACTTTTTGTTCTTTAGGGGTCAGATGGGAACTTCTTACTGCAGCTAATTGTTAGGATCTAACAGGGGGAGAGGGCGTGTTACTGTAACAGTGGCCTGATTGGGTTGTTTAAGAAGATTACGTTTAATAGATTGCATCTTTGAATAATTCACTGTTAAAAATATCAGCAATGAGCGAATTTTATTGGTTTAAGTATGTTAGTTCAACATTTAGTAATCAGGAATGGATTTATAAGTCTTAAGACTTTGTTGTATTGCTTCCTTTTTGTATTTGAGATGATGGTTTCTGAACTTGTTCCATATGTTTAATAGGTGAGGAGAGATGTATATATATTATGTTCCATATGATTACTGAAAAATTTATACTATCTCCCTCTGTTATTCTTTTGTACTGACTTATGAAGTTGTTTTATATTTTCTAACTCCAGAATTAATTTTCTGAAAGTTTCTGTAGTGTAGGCTATTTCTGTAAATGACTATATGTAAAATTAAGGGATATCTGATTGTTTACTAAATTCAAAAAGAAAAGTTAATTCTTACATGCTGCTGAAGTACTTTCTGTTCAATTATTAAATAAAATTGAACTAAGATTCTGGCTTGCTTAGTTAAGGACACAAGTTAGCTAATTAATTTTGCTTTATGTTTGTGAATTAAGTTTAATTGCTCATCTTCAAGATTCTGTACAGTGTACAGATTAATGAGTTCATGTAATTATCAAAATTGTGCTATTTGAGTTTATGTTTACATGTCCTTTCTAGAAATGTAATAAGCATTGTTGTTTAGCTTTTAGCATTTGGTGCTTTTTAGTTGGTCGTTGCATGTAGTTAACATTTGCATCATTTGTTAGTTTATATGTGCTTTGCTATTGTTTGTATATTTATGAAGAATGCGAGTTTCTTATATGGTGGCAACAGATTGGGTCAAGTTCAGTTCGGGTGTGAGTGACTCAATGCAGAACTAACATCATAATGGTTAGCGAGACCCAATCTGCTATCAGTTCCTGTTGGATTGGTCAGACAAGATACTCTTGTATGATTATAATGAGCCAAGTTGCAGTGATCTCATTATTTAGCTGAAATTACAGAAGTGAATGAAACCCTCTGACCAGGTTGTTAGTGATTCAACCTCTGACCATAAGTCCATAACTGTCCCTCACCTATTGGTCAATCTGATATGTGTTTCAATCAAGCTGACCTTTGGATTGGCTTCAGAATCGTAACCATAGTAAAATTTAAAAGAGAAAATGTAGCCATTGTCTCTTGTGTGCTGGTTTGTTGACTGAAATGTGATCCTCGATCCTTAATCTACAAAAACAAATGTTAGTTAAAAAAGCCAACTACAGTTTGATCTTGCTGTAAAACCAGCATGTATGAGATACTTTAGTAGTATTGATAAATTATCAGTTTATCAAAACCTGCCAAATAATCCGTCATCTATATTCTAAACATTCAGGTATGCACAACACTACAAGGAGCAGGAGAAGTTGGAGCATCGGTACTGAAGTGCTGTTCTCTTAAATAGATAAATTTGTCTCTATGTTTGAGTTGTGTCTTGTCTTTTGAGACCATAACTTCCAAGTTTATTTTATTTGGTATAACCATTGAGCTTGTTTTGAAGCTATTAAATCTGTGTTGCTGTTAGGCAATTGAAAGGTGATTAATAATGTGCTATGTACAAACTTGTTTTGTTGATTTTGTTTGAATTGAAGCAATTCATGGTGTACATGTTTTTAATCTTTTATGCGGAGTAGATCTTATATTGGAATTTTGTGTACTACTCAATCCTGCCACTACGTTTCAATTTATTGGCTTCACTGGAGAAGCACTGGTGTCCCGGTAAGGAAAATACAGTGTAATGGTATCGAGAGAAATGAGATAATGTAATAATGTAATAAGAGTGAGTTACGGTACTTCACAAGGTATTGTGATATTCAATTCTAATAAATTTTGCATTTTTAGAATAGTTTACTATTTTTTTAAATAGTGAACAATTGATTAATCTTACGAATTTGAATCACTCGATATGAATAAATTTTTAAATTTATTAAAAATAGTAAAAATTTAAAAAATTTAAAATTTAGATTCAAGAAAAAATTTAATATCACTTTAATGTACATACTTGTGCAAGTGCAACTGGCAAATTAAGTTATTTCTCGGGTCGTCAAAAGTACTGATTATTAGTTGCTGATTATTCATTGTTAGTAATCTACATGCATTCCATTGTGTTGTGTGATTTGAAGTACTGGATTCTAACAAACTGACACTTGGGTAGTTTTTTGCTCTGTCGTCGATGACTACGATCGTATTCAATGATGACTACACCCGTAGTGGTCTTCAAAGTCCCAGAACTTGGTTAAGTCTCGGACTTTTGCATCTCTAGAAAATGCTGATTATGGCCGTAATCAAGGTTGACTACGATCGTAATGGCTGAATTCTGCAGAATATTGGTCAACTTCTGAAGGTCTGTCTCTTTGGAAGGTGATGACTATGCCCAAAATCAAAGAGGCTACATTCGTAATATGGTTACACATGCTCTGTATGAGTGTTACATACTTGACTACGACCGTAATGGTGATGGCTAGGATCGTAATCAACTATGCAGAATGTGCAATCTTCCCGGTTTTGCTCTGACTCACTCCAAATTGTCCAGATAAGGTCCCATATGCTTCAAGTACATGTTTTCTGGATTGCAAAATATTTCTAAGACAATAACTTAACATTTGAACTAAAAAACGACTAATTAAACCTAAAACTACCGAACTTTGGCTTATTTCACACAATTAACTCTATGGTTTTGGGTATACATTTTTGGCTTATCAAGAACTTAGACTAAAAATCTGAATTTAGTCGCATTGCTCTTAGCATATTTAAAGGTAGAAATATTAAACTAATTGGTCATTATTTTTTACTCGAATATTTAACTATTAGTTAATCCAATCTTTCATAAATTTTTTCTTTACCTTCGTGCCATACGCATTATTATTGCTATATTGATTTTCTCTAGTATCTCAAGAAAAAGTTATTGTGGAAATCGTACTTATTAAAAATATTTTTCAAAGAGTTGTAGTGTTCAAATTTGATAATATTAATAATTAATAATTCGAGTATATCAAATATATATATATATATGACAGTGGGCCAGTGGCACAGTGCTTTGTAATTTGTCATATTATTTATGTGGGCAGAACAATACTCGTGCAATATCACACTGTTTATGTGATGCCCAATCCAGAATAAGAGGGCCTTAAATTATATAAAGCCCAAACCAAATATGGAATTAATAATTCTAAAGTTGAGCCTTTTTTCCAATGTAGGCCCTTGTTTATTTTTCGACCGTATTGAGAGTGTTTTTGGACTCTTTTGGATAATAGGTTGGTTGAAACTTGAAATCCATCTTGGCCTGCACACAGCACACCTATATGTTGTTTCAATCAGCAACTCTGCAATTGGCATTTCCCAAATGTAATGGGCGTCACTAAATTTTGCAATAACTATAAATTCTAGCAAGACCCACAGTTAATTTTAGTAACTTCAATTAGCACAGAAAAAACCAAAGAACACAACATTGTTAACAGTAAACATGTTGGCAACGTCCCAAAGAAATTAACAATTCAGGAAATATTATAAATATTTGAAATCAACCATAAATTTAGGTTATTTTTTTGGAAAATGTTTGGGCGATCCCAACATCGATACCATCGTCGATACCGACTCGCTGAAATAAATACCAAAATTCAAATAACTACCGCGATCTCTCGCTCGACTTTCTTCTTCCGTCTCGCTCCACTTTCTTCTTCCGTATCTCTCCTTCTTCCTCCGATGCTCTCTCTCTCCATTACAATTCTCTTTTCCGTTGATTAATTAAGATCGCTATCTTCATTGTCGATCGACTTTGAGTTTTCTCTCGCCACAGAACTTGCAATCTGCTCTTTTGTGCTGGATTCTATCGCTCGATCTCTGCTCTCGCCACAAAACTTGCTATCTCGGTTCCTCTGCTCGACTTTGCTATCCGTTGATCAATATAGAGTTGAAGATTGAGGTAATTGTTTCAATTTCTGTAAGTTAATATTATTTCGATCTAATTGATGTGATTACAAGACGGAACATCCTTAATTTGTTTTATTGAGCTAATTTTTAATTTAAAATCTTTCTTATGTATTTTAATTTCACAAGTTGAGGAAACACTGATATTTCTTTTCCTATAGTTATTATGTTACCATTTTGTTTACTGTTAATAAGTTATCGTGTTATTTATGGATGTCGTTATTCAAATTGTTGTGTTTATTATGCATGTTGTTTCGATTGTTATTTATGTTCTGACAACATGCATAATAAGTTATGATGTTATTATGGGTGTTGTTATTCATGTGGTTTTGTTTATTATGCATGTTGTTACGGTTGTTTTTAATGTTCTGACAACAATGCCAGAACTGATACTTGTTCACAATTTTCTGTACCTAGATTATCATGTTGTTATTCATGTTGTTTATTTTGTTATCCATATACTGTGCTAATATGTTATGTATGATTAAGTATATGGAAAGATATGTATTTTATATATTTGACTGTAAATTGTGTTCAATTTACCTTTTATGTTATTGTAGGATATGTCAGAAACTTCTTTTGAAGAAATTGTTCCTAGTGTTATTTCAGAAGAAGTTGATGATATTGTGAATATATTCACTGTTGATCATGTTTCAGATGAAAATATACCAAAAGTTGGTTTCTTAGGTGGGTTTGGAACAAAGATTAGAGGTGACCATAATAAGGGTGATAAACCTAAAAATAGAATATTTAGATGTTCTAAGGAAGGAATTTCCAAATCCAAAAACCCGAATCCATTGAATTGTCGCAATAAATTTGCATCAAAAACTGGATGTCAAGCAAAAATGGTTGTCAAAGATGAACTTTTGGTGAATAATTGGGTTGTGACCGAAGTTTACCTTACACATAACCACAAACTTCTACCTAATATGGTTCAGTTTATGCCAAGTCATAATAAAATTCCAAAACAATTGAGAAAACAGATTGAGTTGAATGACGAAGCTGGGTTGTCGTTGGCAAATAATGTTAAATCTGTTATTGCTCAAGGAGGTGGTGTTGGGAATGTAAATTTTACAGAACGAAAAATTAGAAATGAGGTCAATGCCATTAGAAGGAAAAAATTTGGAGGGAGTGATGCCAAAGCTCTGATTGCATACTTTGTAAAAAGAAAGAAAGAGGATTCAAGATTTTACTATGATGTTGATTTCTTTGATGATGGTACTGTAAAGCATGTATTTTGGGCAGATTCTAGATCCAGATTGGCTTACAAGGAATTTGGAGATGTGCTGTCTTTTGATGCTACCTATGGCACAAATAGGTTTGTTATCTATTCTGTGATTCATATAATATGTTTTATTATGCATGTTGTTTTCTTTAAGTATGCAACGTTTTTGCTTTCTTGTTGTCATTTATTACAGTTTAGAAAAAAATCACTGTCATTCATGCTGCTGTGTTAATTATGCAGATACTGAACTATATTATGCAATTATTGTAGGTACAATATGAAATTTTGCCCATTCATTGGAGTAAACCATCATGGCAGCACCATTTTATTTGGTTGTGGTTTGCTTAAAAATGAACAGTTGGAATCTTATATATGGTTATTTGACACATGGTTAAAGTGCATGCACAACAAACATCCTGATGTAATAATAACTGACCAGTGTCCTTCAATCTCAGGTTAATTCCTGATTTTCTATATAAATTGTTTGGGTATTTTTATATTTTTTTGTAGATGTTATGCATGTTAGTTCTTTACTGATGCATGTTGTTGCAGTTGTTATGCATGCTGTTTTGTTTCCATGCATGTTGTTGATTTTTTCCATGCATGTTGTTATTCCATTTTTTTTTTGCAGTTGTTATGCATGTTGTTGATTTTTTCCATTTCTGATCTCAATTGGCAGGTGGTATATGTGTTGTTTTTCCACAAACAAAACATAGATTCTGCATGTGGCACATATTGCGAAAGTTGCCAGAGAAAATTAAAGGTGCTGACAGGGATACGATTGAATCGTTGATTAGTGAAACAGTAAGGTTCTCTAATAGTAGATGAGAATTTGATGAAGAATGGGGTCATATATTAGAAGTATATGAATTGGAAAATCATCAATGGTTGAATGAAATGTTTGATTGTAGGGAAAAATGGGTACCAACATACCTTACTCACCATTTTTGGGCTGGTATGAGTACAACCCAAAGAAGTGAATCAATCAATTCTTTTTTTTGGAAAGTATTTCAATAATAAAACATGTCTTAAAACCTTTGCCATTCAATATGAAAATGCTATTGCAAAATTAAGGGAGAATGAGAAAGAGGAAGAATACAGATGCATTGACAAAGTGATTGAACCTTTCTCAAACCTTGAAATTGAGAAGCAGTATTTGGAGACTTACACCATTAACATGTTCTTTAAGTTTCAAAAGGAAATTAAGGCGTTGGCTGATATTTGTTGTGATGTTAAATCATCTCTTGGAGAGTGTATCATCTATGAGGTGAGTGATGAATCAGTTGAAGACAATTATAAATTTAGGGTATTCTTCAACAGAATTGAAAAGAGAGCAGCATGTGTCTGTTGCCTTTTTGAATTTTCTGGTATTTTATGCAGACACATTTTTTGTGTATTCAAACAGGAAAAGGTAAAAAAAGTTGATGAGTGTTATATTATGCAAAGATGGACAAAGGCTAAGGCTTGGTCTCATTTGGAGGATATAGAATTAGGTGTTTCTAATTGAATTGCAGTTGAGAAATACTCTTCCTTGTATTCTCAGCTGCATGATATTTTCTCCAAATTGGTGGAAGAAGGTGCCAAGAATGATGACATTAGAGGGATTATTGTCAGTGGTATGATGCAGTTAGAAGACAAGGTTACTTCTGTTGTAGGTTCTGGTACTGAATTGGGAAATTCCAGTATTTCTGTTGTCGATGTTATGCAGGTACTTTTTCTTATTATGCATGTTATTTATTTTATTATTCATATTATCTTTCTTATTACTTTTGTTTTTGGTAATATGTTATTCTTGCCATATGTTTCTGTTGTTATTTGTTCATATTCTTATTATGCATGTTGTTTTTCTTATTATGCATGTTATTTTTTTTATTATTCAAATTATCTTTTTATTTATTTTCTTTTTGGTAATATCTTATTCTTGCCATATCTTTCTGTTGTTATTTGTTCATATTCTTATTATGCATGTTTTTTCTCTTATTATTCATATTATCTTTCTTATTCATATTTTTTTGGTAATATGTTATTATTGACATATGTTATTTTTGTTGTGCAGTTTGGTTCTGATTCATCCCATTCTTGCCCAGTTGATTCTGGTTCATCAAATCCTTGCGCAGTTGTGAATGTGAAGAATCCCAATGTTTCAACTTGTAGAGGTCGTCCACGCAAAGGTCGTATACATAGTTTTCGAAGTCCGAAAGTAAATGACAAAAAAGAGAAAAAGGGTCAACAGAAGGGCAAAAAGCTCAATTCTCCAACAATTACAGGTTCAGATAATTTTTGCCCTACTAAATATTTTTTCTTTATAATGTTATGCATGTACTTCCTTTTGTAATTCATATCAGATAAGTTATGTTTTTTTTCAATTACTATGGATATTATTTTACTGATACAACATGTTGTTCTTATTATTATTTAGGTTGATTGTTTTATTATGCAAGTTGTTAATTTCACACAGTTTTTTTTCTGTGTCTGCAGGCGATACAAGTATTAATCTGATTTCTCCAAAAACTAAAATTAATAAAAGAAAAGCTCAATCTATCTCCAATATTGCAAGGAAAAGAGCTGCCAATAATCATAGTAAAGAAGCCATAAATTCTGATTCTCCAACTATTCGTGCGGTAAACGTTCTTACCATTCTGTCCTTTTTGTGATTGTTGTAGGTATTATCATTTATATGCTGCAATTTGCATTATAATTGTACTTATTTGAATACAATTGTATTCTTTTTTCATATTATGTATTTATATTTTTTTATATTTTTTTCCCATTTTTTTTGCAAGAAGATCATAGTTTAGTAAATGAAGCATTTCATCCATCTCCAAATTCTTCATTTCATCCAGGAAGACCAACATGGACTTTTGATTTGAATGCACCTATATAATTTGGGGAAAAAATTGTTTTATGTTATTTTTAATAATTTTCTGAAAGACATAATTTTTTTAGGCTTATATTTTTCCATTTTTTCATATACATTTTGAGCAATATAGAAAACTATGTTTGAGTTGTTTTGAAAGGTTTTATATATAACATTTTAATGTACATCTAAATTGGTTTAAATATAAATTATTTATGTTTCTTTTATATGTCTTTTTATATAACTATTATTCAACTTATATCACTTGTTATGCAACTTTAATTACAATAATCATGCACAACTTATATCACTTATTATGCAACTAAAATCTACATCCAATTTTGTACAACTTATTATGCAACTTTAATTAATAATTGAATTATTTTTACTATATTTTGGATGAATTGGTTTAATCATTGTAAGTCTACATTTTCATTCTTCTTTTTATGCAATTATTAGCCAACTTATATCACTTATTGTGCAACATTAATTAAAACGAATCATTTTATTATTTCTATGTTTTATATTTAATTATTAGTCAATTTTTATGATTACAAAATTTTATTAATTGAAATCATTTTTTATACATTGTTTAATTTACATCCAAAATTATGGACAAGCTATAATGTCATTTGTACAAGTTGTAATGCAGTTTGGTCAAGTTATAATGCATCTTGTTGAAACAATTTTACATCTAAGAACACTTACATTCTTTACAAGCAACAACCAGACAGGAAGCTGTGATACCTCAGCCGGTCCTGGAAGGCGCTACAACTTGTTGACTAAGAAAGTTCTCGAGTTCGATACCTCCTGGACCAAACTTTTTTGTTAATTTTTTTCTTTGTCTTTAATTAACATGCATAATCTCTGCCTTTGTATCTAATTACACTCATAACCGTTTTTTCAAATTAAACTTTGTGGACCCGGCTCATACAAAACGATCTCTTCCCTCTATATTTTCTCCCTTAGCAGTTTGCACCATTCCGATGCTCTCACCCTCTCACTCCATTTCGCTCTTTGTAAAATTTCTTCGAACCTTTTGAAGAACACGATCTTTCAAGGCATCGTTTCATTACATTTTGATCTTTCTTGGAGGAATGGCTGGAGAAAGAGGAGGAAGGCGAAGACCTAGGGTTCAAGACGTTGAACCACTAGCCATTGCCGCACCTGATGAAGGAGGAAGACGAGGTGGAAGGCGAGGAAGAGGACGAGGAAGTCTTGCGCTTGAAAATGTTGCATTTAATCCAGGCAATTTCACTTCATTTTGCTTCATTTGATCAATTCAGAAACCTAGGGTTTTACAAAATTTGATCTCAATTTAATGTAACTTGTTTAATGTAGGATTATTTGTTGTCTAATGAAATATTTCTTAAGTTTTGATATCATCTCAACGTTTGATTTAGTGATATTTGTCTAGATCTGTTATTATGCATCTAGAATTTCTTATTATGCATGTTGTTATTTTTATTCCATAGATCTGTTATTACTTCCATGTAGTGTTCTAGATCTGTTATTTTTCATTATTATGTCGTATTTAAGAATTGTTGTTTCATTATTACTAATTTCAACTATTTTATTTTTTTGCATAGATCTGTTATTATGAATAATATGCATGTAGTTTTTTTAAGTATGCATGTAATTTGTTTAAGTTGTTATACTTTATGTATTTATTTACTCATTGATTTGTTTAATTTTCTCTTAGATGAATGAAATTGTTATAATTCTTATACATGATTTGTTTTGTTCTGGAATACATTAATTGTTGTGTATAATATGTAATTATATGTACTTATTATTGTTCTGGAATACATTAATTGTTATAATTCTTTGTTTTCTTATGGTTTACAGAGAATGAAGAAACTAATGTAGTTGAATCTTCTGAAACTGAAAATAACAATGGAGATGAGGAAGTACATAGTGCAGAGAAGCAAGAAGACAATGGAAATAAAAGTGAGTTTTATTCATATTTTACTTAATTCTATTCATGTTATCTTTAAATGATTTATCCTGTAATAAATATTAAGTTAACTTTAATTCATTATTATTCATTTTCTTTTATCTAGTATGCATTTAGTTGTAGTTTGTATGTTTCTATTGTATGCATTTTATTGCAGTTATTATGCATCTTATTTATATTTATCATGCATGTTCATTTTTTTTCTATTTTTTCTATTTATTGAATTCATAGTACTGTGCCAGTGAATATTCAACTTATTATTCACTTTGTTTTATTTATTATGCATGTAATTATTATGTGTTATGAACTTTAAACATGCATTTTATTGTATTAATAGTACTGTACCAGTTAATATTCATGTTGTTGAATTCATTACTATGCATGTTATTGGATATATGCTTCATGTAAAGAAATTATGATGCACATCTATTGAGATGCTATGTATACTATTGTATTGATTAGTATGCTTGTTTGATGCATGTCCTGTAATGATTTTTGTGAACTTGACATTTGTTTTGAAACTTTTACAGAGAAAGGAGGTTTCAATGTTCGGTGCAGACCCGAACATTTGATGCAGTTTTTTGAGAAAAAATTGCTAGGGGAATTGCGTGAAGAGCATACAGCTCTTCTACGTGCTACTCCTTTTTGGCATTTTTTTCAAATGCCAAAAATGAAGCCAATGAATGAGCTTCTTCGAGCTATAACCATGCTATTTGACCGAGGCCTAAAGTGCTTTAGAATTGCTGGTGCTTCGATAACTTTTACACCTCGAGATGTGTCCCTTATCTTAGGTCAGCAATTTCCCCAATTACCCATATTATTCTTTTTATGCATTAAATATCACTTGACCTAGTTTTTTACAGTTTCTCTCTACTATTCTTAAATTTAAACTTGGCATTTGTTATGTTATTCATGCAACTATTGGTATTATGCATGTTGTTTTCATTATAATTCATGCACTTGCTATTTTGTTATGTCATTCATAGGCATTTCTTATGTTATTCATGCAGATGATGTTATTATGCATGTTGTTTCTTTTATAATGCAGACATTTAACATTTTTAACATATTCATTTAGTTTTAGTTATTTTGCATGTTGTTTGACTTATTATGCAGACTAAAAAGTTGTTGTTAACTGCTTTCAGGTGTAAAGCATGATGATGGGAACAACATCAAGCTGTACAATAACAAGAACAACAAGAAAAAACAGGAAATCCCAAGAGTCGGCTGCACATGCAATATTTCGAAGGGAAACATCATATCAGCACTCATACTTTGGAGGTGTTGTTGACAAATTTAATTGGGGAAACTGAAAAAACTGATGTTGGAGATTTTGTATCTTTATTGATACTTTATCTTTTCTCAGTTTTTTTATTCCCCACCACAAGTGGTGAAGTCAACACAGGAATGATACCGTATGTGGACAGACTTGAGAATTTACACAAGTATGCATGGGCTTTTCCAGTTCATGCAAGTATTATGGCTTCTCTTGAGGCAGCCTCCAAAAAATTAAATGAGAATGAAAATTCTCAAGTTAATTTTGGTGGTTGTTCAATAGTAATTCTTGTAAGCATTTTTTACTAATATTACTTTATTTTCTTTCATTTCTTGTTAGTAGAAATACTTATTTATTAATCTAACTTTTTTATTTTATTCTTATCTGATCTTTTAGGTCTGGTTCCTTGAACATACCAATCTACCTGGTTATCGCAACATGTCTGGTGGTATACCCAGGTACTATAACTAGGATTTGAATCATAGGATATGGAGAAGTTCTGCATAATCCTTAATCACAGGACTATCGGTAACCAGCGTAAGGAGGGTCGAGCTTGACCTTAAAGGTCGTGAGAGCAAAGTCATTGCTAGTGGGTGCAATGAAGAACTAATGGTCATTTATATCCCAGGTAAGAATCATCACTTACATTTATATAATTCATGTACTTATAGTTATTGTTCATCTTGATTTAGTTATTATGCATGTTGTAATGCATCCAATTTCACACATCCCAAGTTACTTTCATCATGTTCTTTTCTTATTATGCATGTTGTATTAGTTATAATGCACATAATTACTTACTTAATCTATCTGTTATGAATAATAATGTTGTCATTTTTTTTTGCAGATGGAGTTGCAGATGAAGTGAAAATTAGTCGCAAGCGACAAAAAGTTCAAGGAACTAGTGTCGAAAGGGGAGAAGCAAGTGGAAGTGCAAGAGGTAGTGGAAAAGGTAGGGGAAGGGGTAGGGGAAGAGGTAGGGAAAGAGGTAAGGGAAGACATAGTGGAAGAGGAAATGTAGAAGTTCATATTCATGATAATCATGTAAACCTATTGTAAAAATTCTTAAATTATTCTATTAGTTACAATCTTTTTTTCATTTAAATTTTGCAAATGCAGATAAGAATACTGAAGAAAGTGAAGAGGAGAGTATTGAAGGAGAAGAGACTGAAAATGAAGGTTCTGTTTCTGGACAACAATTTTATAATTATGTTGCATCTAATGTTTCTTATTATGCATGTTGTTTTTATTATTGTTCATTTTTAAATTTCTACTGTTAGGAGATAAGACCAAGAGTAATTTAGCTTCTGGTGGTTCTGGTGGGGGTTTTGGTGGGGTTTCTGGTGGTGTTGCTGGTGCTGTTTCTGGTGGTGTTTCTGGTGGGGAATCTGGTTCTGGTGGTAAGTAATACATTCATGCATGTTGTTAATATTTATTGTGCATGTTGTTTTTGTTTATTATGCATGTTGTTTATATTTATTATACCTGTTTTTCTATTGTTATTATGCATGTTGTTTATATTTATTATGCATATTGTATTATGTTATTGTTAATTTGGTACTTCTTTATTTAATTTCTTAGGAAGTAATTCAGTTCAGGAAAATGCTAGTAATGAGCAAGCTCCAATTCCTAATGAGCAAGTTCCAGTTCCTGATGAGCAAACTGATGAACAAGCAGCTATTGCTGATGAGCAAGTTGCTATTGGTGATGAACAAGCTGCTATTGCTGATGAGCAAGCTGCTATTTCTGTTGAGCAAGGTCCAATTGCTCAGGAACCTCCTACTGATGATGGAGGTGCTTCCAGTGTTGATGTGGTTCATGTTGGTCCTAGTGTTGCTACTTCTTGTGGTAAGTATTCTTTTTTTGCTGTTATTATGCATCTTGTTTACATGTAGTATGCAAGTTGTTTCATTTTAATGTTATTGATCTGTTATTACTTGTTTATGTATTTTATTAGAAGGTGTTAAGAATTTAGATGTGCAACCTACTGCTGCTGGAAGAGCTGGTTGTACTGCTGGTGTTGTTGAGTCTATTTCTGGGGGTGTTCCTTCTGGTGGTAAATTATTCAGTTTTGTATTTTTATTATGCAAGTTAAATGTGTTTATTATGATTTTTACTTGTTTATCTATTATCTTAGAAGGTGATAAAAATGTACATGAGCAACCACACTCTTTTGAAAAGGATGGTATTATTGGTGACCAAATTCCTGCTCAACAACATCCTACTGCTGGTTCTAGAGGTTCTTCTGTTGATTAGTACTCATGTTTCAACTCTTTTTATGCATGTTATTTGTTTTATTGTGCAACTTGTTTTGTTTTTGGGTTATTTTTTTTATTAGTAATAGTTTATTCATGTTTCTACTATTATTATGCATGTTGTTATTTTAATTTTGCAACTTTTTGTAGTAGGTGAAAAAAATTAAGATTATACTCATATTAATGATGACCAATTCTGTTAGAACATAATTTAAATTTTGCAGGTGATGGTTCTTCTTTTAAAGAAGTTCAACAAAGTAGCAGTGGGAAATCTGGTTCTAACTCAGGTAACTTCCTCTTCTAATTATGCATAAAATTCGTATAACTGTTGTTGCACTTTGTTATGATTATTATGCATCTTAAATGTATTGTTTGTTTTTATTTTATTTATATCATTAGGGAGTGAATCTCTTGCTCCAATGAGTGAAGCTGTTAATCTTGTTGAAGGTAAAAATTTGTTTTAGTGATTTTTATTCTTGTATTTTTGATGTAACTAACCTTTTAAATCATGATGCATATTAACAAATATTTTGAACTATAATTTCTAGTTGTTATACAGATAAATTAGTTACAAATTGTATGATTATTTTTATTTAATCCTTTCTTTTCAGGTGGTGGGAATAACCTATATAAAACTTTAATTGATAAAGTAATATGAGCATATGAAATGCCATCTTTTAGTTTGGGATTGGACCTTACACCTCCATCATCCCCTTTTCTTAGTACTCCTTTACATAACATTCGTACAAACAACCAAATTGTTCCAATTCTAGAGTATGAACAGAATTATTGTTCTACTCCTCCTGGTTTTTATGAAGCAGCATGTGAACTTGCTGATGTTGTAGAATTATTATTGCAAAAATCTAATCATGTTGAAAATAAAATAGGTGAACAATCTAAGGTGTCCATTAAACAAGTGTACAATAAAAATTTGTTGTCATTTGCTGAATGGACAAAAAGGTTTGATATAAGGACTAGCAGGTCTGGCCGTACTTTGAAGGGTACGGCTTTATTTGGTAGTCCTTATGTCGATCCTTTTTTAACAACTGGTGGGAGGGAAAAGAGAAAGAAAAAAGTGGAAACATTCTGGAGGGAATTTTGTTTTTCCGATGGACTACAAGTTAGTTGGCAACTATCCCAAAGGATGGATGCTTTCCAATTGAAGCTGGCTGCTGAGATCAAGAAAAAGCTGTTTATAAATTTGATCAAATTGTTGCGTCGGCAGAAGAAATGAATTACTTCTTAATTGGAGGACATGTTGCTCAAAATGTAAGTTTTCTTTTTGGTTTATCTATTTAATTCTTCTCCTAGATGTTATTTAACAAATGTATTTATTTGTACTTTTTTACTTCAGGTTATGGAAGGTGTTCTGAAGCTAATTGCCCGTGAAATCGAACACAAGCACGCTTTTGTTGTTGTCCTACCTAAAGTGCTGGTAAATATTTCTTTTTTATGCATATCTTTCCTGTTATTATGCATCTTATTGATATTTATTATGCATGTTTATATTTTAGACAAATTTGTTCTACTTGCATAATTTCATACTTGTATGTTTCTATTGTATGCATTTTATTGCAGTTATTATGCATCTTATTTACATTTGTTTTGCATGTTTATTTTTTTTACTTGTGCTCAGTGGAATTTCAAAATTGTATGTTTTTTACTGTATGCTTGTTGTTTCAGTTAGTATGCATGTATTTTTTATTTATTATGCATCTTATTTGTATTTATTATGCATGTTTATTATTTTGTTTTTAAGCAATGGAACCCTATATTTTTTTGACAGGACTTACTTTGTCAAGGTGACATTAATGCTTGTTATCAACTGTGCATCTCTTTGTTCAATGAAGAGATAGAAAATGCAAAATTCTGCTTTTTTGTGACTCAAATTTCACAAAACTGGATACTATTTTGCATTAAATCAGATGAAATGTCTGTTCAAATCTATACCTCTAAACCCAAGAGACATGATTTAGTTGGTGAAGTAAATCAGATGGTGCCTTGGATCAAGAACTTTATGACATGGAGATTAGGTAATAGAAAATTTATGTCATTCAACGTAATTTGGGTTGATGATCTACCATCTGAAACGAGGCAGGAAGACAGCAGGATATTTTTGATAAGATTCATTGTCAGCTTAGTTCTTGGCCATCCCACAAATGTTCTAATGGTATGTTTACTTCTCTTGCATATTCTAATTATATGTTTTTATGCATGTTATTTATCCTTGGTTCATTATTTTACAGTAAATTTCCCTTACTATTTTCCAGGGTGATACAAGCAAAGAACGAGAGCTACTGACGTTTAATTTGTTGACAGATAAAAGCAACAGTGTACAAGTTGCTATCTAATAAGAAAGTAAGTTTTAAATATCCTTCTTTTTGTACATTACAATATTGTTGTTCATAATATTCTAATTATATGTTTTTATGCATGTTATTTATTGTTGTTATGCATCTTATTTAGTTTTTGTGTCAGATTTATATCTTTTATAATTCATTTCATAAGCAGAAAAGTGATGAAACAGATACATTCTTGTTACGATAGTTATTATGCATATTGTTTAATTTATTATGCGTCTTTGATATATTTATGTGTTCTAAACATCTTCTTTCTTTTTTTGTTTTCTTTTTTTTGCAGAACTAGGCATCAACAATTTGGATATGTTGAATTATGTCTCTGTTAAATTTGTGTACTTCTTTTATATTTCTTGTACTTTGTGATATAATGAATTTCTGTCTGTTAAATTTGAACTAATTTGGTGGATGAATTGGGTAGTTGAATTTGGTGAATTATGTTTGTTTAATTTGGAAGAATTGGTTGAATTGCATTGTTGTTGAATGATTTTATGCACGAATTTAGGAATATTATTGGCTGTGACATTGTCAAATTATGCTTTTTTTTGTTATTATGCTTTTAGTTCATCTTATTATGCAACTTGTTTGTGACATGTTGATACGTTTCCTATAAAATTATCTGCCTTTTTCAATTACTATGATAAAATTAATTAATTTTTTTAACAATTTAATTTATTTTATTTTCTGGCGGGAAATTCTGGTGGGAAATATTGGCGGGAAATTTTGGCTGCCAAATCTCACTGGAGGGAGTGGAGAATCGTTTCCAGTGCATATCTTCTGCATCCCTCCATTTGGTATCGATTTTGGTATCGAATCTGGGATCTGTATATCAGCTCCCTATTTTTTTAACAAGATATGTTTATTTTTATTGCATCGCTTTATGACATTCAAAGAGCAAATAATGTAAATCAATTGTTTACGTCAGCAATAATAGGTAGAAAATTTGTTGACATGAATTGATTACAGCCGTGGTTCTTCTATTGATCAAAATATTAAACTGAGCGGTTCTTCTATGGATAAAATTTTTCATCAAAAGTGTTACTAGAATAAATTACATCCGTTAATTGTTATCAATAGCACTATCCAAATTAATTTTGATCCATAGAAAATTTTCTTTATCATTTATTTATACCTTTTTTTGTCTTTGGCATTTATCTGTTCTTCCTAATATTCTATCAATATTGAAAGATATTCAGAGCACGATTTTTATGGTCGAGATAGTGGAAATTTTATCTTTTTATACCTAAATTGTGGACATGATTCCCTAAACATTTCTAGTGGAGATGGAGATTTTAAAAGCATGGTACTTGTATATCTAATAGATGTAATATGCATTGTTGGCTTGTTGCACTCTTGCACTGATATCATTTTACTCGTCCCGAGATTTGGCTTCATTGTTATGGTTCAATCAAGGGCAAAAGAGTTTAATTATCTTGTTCGTTCTGCACTCAGCTGTACCTGTATTCTCCATTTTTACTATGCATAAAAAATATAGCATGTATTACATACGACGAATGTGAGCACAGTAATGATATTCGCCGTAACATATGAATGATATAGTTGGATAGCATGAGTATTAAAATTTCATTACTTTGCCATACAAAGATCAATAAGCCCCCATTGAATACCCCAAATTGCACTCAAAATGCATCCTTTAGAAAAGCACTATACAAGGCCATAAGGTAGTTTGCCTAGAGTATATTAAGACCGTCGACTCGATCAATCATGTCCATAGCTTTAACTTTGTTTATGTTAAAATCTATGACTGGCAACATAGAAAGCCTTCTGATAGAGAAGAAATCCCGCTTATTACTACTATTACTACTAGTCGGTGACTGACTGTTGCTCTTACACAACCTTCTATTTTTCCCTCTTCCCGTATCAAGTTCTTGACTCCTACTCAGTCCCGGTATGAACTTTCTAAACTTCACATTCTGTAGCATTTCTTGATCTTCTTGACTTAACGAAGGGGAGGCAGGCGAAGCTGAGTTGCCGATCTTTGGTTTGTCTGAAGACGAAGTTAAGGCAAGTCCTTTCTGTGTGGGGGAACGTATTGGAGACTTGATTGGAGATTTGAAGCCTACTCCTTTGGATGGTTTTGATTGGCTTATGAGAAGGTGAAGCCACACGATTAGGTCAAGGATGAATGACTCAGTTTTGGACTTGTCAGCATGGTGCAGGGTCTCAATTAAAGTCAAGTCAGTGTGACCTGAAGACTTGCTACTTATCTCTGACCTGAACAACAATGCACAAGTTATTAATATGCTAAGTTCAAATATCAGATGTCATCTGTAACCTTGTTTTTTAATGCATAAAGAGAAACCTTGTGTAAACCTGAACACTATTTGCAATCAAAACCAGGATCTAAGATATACTGATCTTCTGTGAGGCAGGATCTTGATTGATAATTCATGTGTCTACATGCAAGCTTGACACATTAAATTGAGGCACAATTCACATAAAGAGAGGTGCTTACCCTGTGTTGGCCCACTCTCCGACCCAGCCAAAACCGTGATGCGCTCTGAATTGTTTCAAAATACATATAGCAAAGACCAAAATAAATCAAAAGATTAAAAAAAGGAAATTAAGGAAAGAACTGAAACAGAAAATTGAGTGTTTATTCAATTACTTGGTGGTGTTACTAGCAAATGTTACAAGCCATCGGAGTGTCTTCTCCATTTCTGCTTTAATTTGCAATACGCTAAGCTGTAAGTTAATTAGATAGTAAGAAAAAGTTTCCCTCGATTAAGCATAAGTTATGCAATACTTGATTTGGCAATCCTCCCCTCCACCACGACCAGCTCCCAGTCATAATAATATAAGGAGAAATGAAAGAGAAAGATACAAAGAAACAGAAAATAGTCAAGAAGAACAAATAAAAGGATCAGGTAAAAACACATACCTCTTCTTTGACCTGAAAAGAATGCAAGCGCGACCTTAAAGAAGATTTGACACTAGGTGGTAATCCTTGGTATAATGCATCCCTTGTAGTTGCAGGTATAGAACTTGATCTTGAGGCCTGCATTGGTTAGAAGCCCATTCATAAGATATCAAATCATCATATTACGAACAAGGTATCTATTCCTAATGTTTTCATATTTCTACGTCTCTAGGTACATCTATGATACCAACCCAATATAAGAGACTGAAACTATTTATTATAATGAGTTGATAGATAGCAAAAGAATAAAAGCTAAGAGGATCTTGAGCTCGCACAAAGGATGTTGAGGTGCTAACCTACAAACCTGTCATTGCAAAACCGAACAGTTGATTATGAACTACTTAGCTATGGTGAATGTACTTCGGTTAAAAAAAATTTAACGTTAAAGTTTATTTTCTACACAATCATAAGACTGAAAGATGAAAGTAAGTTTGAATTCAATAGAGGCCCGTTCACTTTTCAACTTTTCATTGCAGTCTACATTTATTATGAAGTAGATTCTGTTCAACAGTTGAAGGGGAGCCTTGGTGCAACGGTAAAATTGTCGCCTTATGACCAGGAGGTCACGGGTTTGAGTCGTGGAAACAACCTCTTACAGATATGCAGGGAAAGACTGCGTACAAAGACCTCAAAGTGGTCTGACCCTTCCCCGGACCCGCACAAGCG
>CAXKVX010002417.1:0-13009 GCA_964058865.1 Eleocharis quinqueflora
TGACTATTTGATACATTCCTAAGGTGATAATTGAGTTGAAAAGTACCATTGAATTCTTTTATTTGATATTTGTTATCAAATTTCTTGTGTTCATTCAACACATGATATCTATCATATCTATCTCTAACAAAAAAATTTGATGGTTGTACTCTATGATAGTTGGCAATCATATGATCATTTTTAACTCTAGGTCTTTTATGCACTTTTATAGGGGTAGAGTTGTTGAACCTTGTTCTCTTGGTGTACATTTTGTTGTACATATATACATGATTTTGAGCTTATTTGCAAGAGTTGAATTACCATTTGATTGAAGTTGATTTCCTTTCATGGAAGGGTCTTCTTTCACATACCCAAGATCGGTTTTGTCATGAGAACCTTGACCAACGTATATCTTATCGTAATCAATCTTGGCACTATTGCTTGATGACTTAACAAATTTAACAAACTTAGAGGCCCAAAGATGTGCCTCTTTCAATTCCATTTCTTTATCTAAGTTGATTTTGGTTTCAAAATCATTAATCCTAGTTTCTAGCAATTTGATCTAGACTTAAGATCTTTGATAATAGCATCTTTAACATCCAAGAACTTCTTGGACTCATCAAGTAATTCTTTAAGCTTTGTCACATTAACTGACTCATGATCTTTATCCAAACCACTAAACTTGTCACTATACTCAGAATAATCAATATAAATTTATTCTTTAGAGTTATTGAGATCTATCGTGCTAGCTCGTCTAGGGGCCTCCATTTCTTGTGCAAATACATTTTATTTTCTTTCTCTTTTTACCATTTCTGGTGCATAGGCCTCTTCTCTTTCCTTTTCGAACTTTTTTGTGCATGTGCCCCATCTCTTTGTTGAGCAACCCATTCCTTTGTATATTTTTCATCTTTAGCTTGAACCATCTCTTTCATGATTCGAATCATCTCTGGATTAGTGATGTTGTTTTCCCCTAATGCTTCAAGAGCAAGCTCAATGCAGGTCTTCTTTAGATTGAGAATCAAGGCTAGTTTGTTTTTCACTTTTCCTTTTTCAAGATCAACTTCTTCGCTCTCACCAAATTCACTAATCCATGTGGCTTGCATAGTTTTTTTTTAAATCTCTTGAATCAACCGTCTTGTACTTCTCTTCTTTTTGAAGGAAAGATTGCATAACAATTTTGAATGCAATGTCCCTCCTTGTTGTATGTAAGGAACGCCACTTTCTTCCCTTGTTCTATTCTCTCCTCATTTACTATCCTCTCACAACTTGTACTTCCTTTGATAATCTTGGTGAGAAGCTCATCATCCTTTGAATGTACTTCATAAAGTTTTTGATAAATGTCTTCGCTTGACTCGAATTTGTATATAGAATTCTATGAAGATTGTGCCAGAAAAGCTATTGTCTAGGAGGTGGTTGAGCTTCTTTCTTCTTTGTGATTCTCCTCATATGAGCTTAGTTGTGTGTACACTTTCTCGAGATGGGATGATGATTCTTTAGCTTGCTTTGTCTCAATGGAGCTAATCATTGAGTCCCAACCCTAGTTTTTTTATACTATCCGAAGTAGCATACCTACAAAATCTTCGTCACTTATATTAGAACCTACTTCAACAAACTCATTTCTTAAAAAGGCAAGTCTAAAATATAAGTTCTCAAAAGACTCATTATCTTCAAATTTCAGATTTTCTAGTTTAGTGGCTAATCTCACTTTTCGGGTTTTTTCATGTGCTCATTGCCCTCATACCGTAATATCAAGACATTTCACTTATCCTTAGAACTTCAGAAATGACCAAGAGAGATAGCAATACTTTCATGTATTGAGCTAAGGATCGTTGTTATAGCATTATCATTTATGGGATCCATATCTGCTGTCATAGTTTTGATGGCACGATGGTGCCATTGGATTAATCTGGACGCTCGGATTAGATTTGAGCGGTTGTGACTTGATTTAAGAGGTGTATATTATAATCAGGGGTTGAACCAGTGGGGGCCCAGGGTGGGCCCCGATCTCCCCTTTGGCCCTAAAAAGTTTGTACCCTTATTTAATTTTCTAATTAAGTTTAATTAAATAGTAAAACTTTTAGTTAAAATATTTATTAAAATTTTGTATAATTTGATCAAAATTAAATTTTGACATTTTTATAACATTTAAATTAGATTATACTTTCAAATCGGCTCCCCTAAATCCAAATCACCTCCTAATTCGATGTTCTGGTTCTGCCCCTGATTATAATATAAATTTTGTGAGATCCACTTGTCATTCTCTTAATGGCACAATGGTACAATAGTTTTTATGGCAGCAGATTTTGTTTCCATCATTTACGAGCTTGAGGTCTTTAGACTATTTGCACAATGTGATATCATCGGTTTTGTACTTAGGTGTTGAACCAACCTCAATAATATCTCATAGCTGAATTAAACTAAGGTAGTTCACCATACACTTCTTCCAATATGAAAAGTTTTTACTTTCTACCCCAAAAACCTGTGGCTCTTTTACAAATTTCAAATGTGTTTTTTCACAAGATGAAGTCAAGAATGATCGAGAATTGCTAGGTATGAACCTGTAGCTATGTACTAGTTGTTAGACTATATGCACCTATTAACAATTTTGCAAAAGTGTGTGTACAAGATTATCAAGATCTTAATCACCTAACAATTTTACAAGATTTGGTGCAATTCAATTAGTTCACAAGATTTCACAAGAAATATAAAGAAAGTAAGAGCAAGAGCAAGAAAGACAAAGAACTCACAATATAACATGGTTCGGCTACTCAAAAAGACCTACTTCCACGAGACATCTGATTTCACACCGAGACCGAACAATATAACCAAAAGTGTTTTACAAAAAATGAGTCTCTCCCAAAGGCTCCAAGACCCTTACAATGGGCAACACCAAAGTTGCAAGGTTTAACAAAAAGACTCTCATTGACAACAACACTCGGAGCAAAAAATGACCCGCTTGACAGCACAATCCGGATCAAGCAAAGTCTTGTATTGACTACACAATATACAAAAAAGTAAAAGAAACTAGCTCTGATTGATGATTAGATGATTAAACAATGACTATCCTAAAATCTCTGGTTTGGATGCTTGTTAGAGAAGACTATTGTGCTCTGTAAGTGCTTTTGAGTGCTTGTAAATTTTGGGGATGGTTTTCTTAGTCTTCTGAAAAGAAAAAGGACCCGTTTATATAGGACCTATTTATTATTATTATTATTATTATTATTGTTATTTTGTGAGAAAGATTAAATAGACGTCATATTGTATAAAGAGACAAAATGAAGTGTGCAATTTGCATTTGCAAAGCTGAGAATGGATTCAATTGGATAGGTATATTCCCCCTCCCGTAGACTAAACGATACTAATCATCTTCTTATTTGACATTTGACAATGAAGTGTAAATGAGTGAAGACCACAGTGATTGATTACTAACAAAGCGAGTTTTTGTGTGTGTGTGTGTGTACTGGAAGCTTTGCGCTCACTTTCCTGCCTTTTTTTTATTATTTTTAATAATGTTTCCTCATTCGACATGATACATGAATATGATTCCCAAAAGAAACCAACGACGTCTCATCAAATTCAGCCTCTAGGCTCCATGCAAAAAACGATTTTGTACTTGGAACACAAAAAAGCGAATTCGGGTGTTATTTCAATTTTTTAATTATTTGTATGTTTTTAGAATATAAATTATTGTAAAATAGTTTGCACATCAGCTCGAAGTGTAAATGGTTCAAAACATATATATTTACTTCGAGATTTTGATTAGTAGAACAACAATATTTTTAGAAAAAAAATTTATGCTTAGTTCATTTTTGCTAGCTCCTAAAAATTAACGCTAATATATATATATATATATATTAGATTTATCTAACGACTAATAGACATTCAATTTTCAACTCGTCCGATAAAATAGTAAAAAAATTCAAAAAAATGTAAAATTTAGTCTCCAAGTCTATATTAGTATGAGTAATGTTTTGAACGGTCCGGATCGGCCATATTCACTGATTTTGGTGGAAAATAGTGTAGGAGGCTACGGAGAGGAGGCTACGAGAAGGAGGCCACGGATCTCCCCTCTCTATATATATATATATATATATAGAGCATGGCTAAAATAATATGCATAGTACACCACATAACGTACTATGCGCCCATTTGTATTTAATTTTGTCATTAAATTGATATTTAAGTTGCTCAATAAATTCTTCATATCAAAATCTTATAGGAAATAAAATTTCGTGATTTTTAGAGCTTTCTTGCTATTTTTTAAATATTTTTTAAAAACAGCCCAGAAATTGCACTTTTGTAGTATTAAATCTGGACTGTTTTTAAAAAATATTTAAAAAATAGCTAGAAAGCTCCAAAAATCACGAAATTTAATTTCCTACAATATTTTCATATGAAGAATTTATTGAGCAACTTAAATCTCAATTTAATGACCTATATCTATATGCATAGTACAAAATGGGGTGTACTATGCATATTATTTTAGCCATGCTCATATATATATAGCAAGGCTAAAATAATATGCATAGTACACCACATAACGTACTATGCGCCTATGTATATTTAATTTGCTTAATAAATTGAGATTTAAGTTGCTCAATAAATTCTTCATATCAAAATCTTGTAGGAAATCAAATTTCGTGATTTTAGAGCTTTCTTGCTATTTTTTAAAAACAGCTCAGAAATGACACTTTTGTAGTATTAAATCTGTACTGTTTTTTAAAAAAATAGCAAGAAAGCTCTAAAAATCACAAAATTTGATTTCCTACAATATTTTTATATGAGGAATTTATTGAGAAACTTAAATCTCAATTTATTGAGCTATACATATATGCATAGGACAAAAGGGGGTGTCCTATGCATATTATTTTAGCCATGCTATATATGAGCAAGGCTAAAATAATATGCATAGTACACCACATTCTGTACTATGCGGCTAATATGCATGTCTAATTTATCCAATAAATAGAGATTTAAGTTGCTCAATAAATTTTTCATATCAAAATATTGTAGGAAATCAAATTTCGTGATTTTTAGAGCGTTCTTGCTATTTTTAAATATTTTTTGAAAAACAGCCCAGAAATTGCACTTTTGTAGTATTCAATATGGGTTGTTATTAAAAAATATTTAAAAAATAACAAGAAAGCTCTAAAAATCATGAAATTTGATTTTCTACAATATTTTGATATGAAGAATTTATTGAGCAACTTAAATCTCTATTTATTGAGCTATATATAGATATATATATATATATATATATATATATATATATGCATAGTACGGAAGGTGGTGTACTATGCATATTATTTTAGCCTTGCTCATATATATATATATATATAATTCGGCTAACATACTAACGTTAGCAAAAATGAAAACGTGCTAACGGATGCTAACGAATTTCAAACCGAACCATTGAAATTGTTGTCCATACTAAAACCTACGAAGGGACTAAATTTTACATTTTTTGAATTTTTTTACTATTTTATCGGAGGCGTTTAAGAATGTGTTGAAATTGGAGATTTTTCTGAATTGTTAGATTAATTCATTTTTAATGCCTCGGATAAAATAGTAAAAAAATTCGAAAAACTGTCAAATTTGGTTTCTAGGTAGGTTTTAGTATGGACAACAATTTTAACGGTTCGGATCGTCCATTTCTTATTTGGAATTCGAAATAAGCATCCGTTAGCATATTTTCAGTTTTGCTAACGTTAGTATGTTAGCTGAATTCCATATATATATATATATATATATATATATATATAAGAGCATGGCTAAAATAATATGCATAGTACACCACATAACGTACTATGGGGTCATTTGTATTTAATTTGGTCATTAAATTGATATTTAAGTTGCTCAATAAATTCGTCATATCAAAATCTTGTAGGAAATAAAATTTCGTGATTTTTAGAGCTTTCTTGCTATTTTTTAAAAACAGCTCAGAAATGGCACTTTTGTAGTATTAAATCTGGACTGTTTTTAAAAAATATTTAATAAATAGCAAGAAAGCTCTAAAAATCACAAATTTTTTTTTCCTACAATATTTTCATATGAAGAATTTATTGAGTAACTTAAATCTCAATTTATTGACATATATCTATATGCATAGTACGAAATTGGGTGTACTATGCATATTATTTTAGCCATGCTCTATATATAATCTCTTACAATAATTAATAAAACATCCAGATCATATCATCCCCAATATTAATAAAAAATGATTACACATGGATCCATATTCCTAATAATGCAACACATCAAAAGTTTCACCATTCAACAATAAAATAATTAATAATCCATGACATTAAACCAAAATGTTTAAATATCTAGTTGGATAACAATATTATTCCATGTCAGTAATTAGCTAGATGTAACAGAAACAAATAAATACCTTGTAACATATAAGTATTTCGGAAAATATATTAGAAAAATCAACAAAAACAAGAATGAAATCCACAAGCGCACTAAAGGCCTCCTCAATGACGCTTTGTGGACAACGATGATGGCAGTTCAAAACTACGAAAGCAAGAAAAGATGATATTGGCATACATCGATGACTACCCTTGTACACAATTTGCAACCATATCATTTCTAATTCCTCTCATGTCTTGTTAATTCGCTACGAATCGAATTAATGGCTAGCTGTTTCTCCATCTTTTTTTTTGACGAGCAATCACTATTTTCCTTCACAAATATATTGACAAATGAATGTTAGTTGTGATAATTAAAAAAACTATCTAATAACACTAAAAATTTGATAAATATAGGTAGTATCATTTGTAATTTCTCCCATATCTCATTAAGATGCTACGAATCGAGTGACTGGCTAGTTCTCACGGGTTGTCTTTGGTTTTGGTGGTAGTGCACCCGGTTGGCGTGTGAAATAGGTAGCTTGTTGTGCAACTTGGTTCTCAAGCATTTTATTTTGAGTTGCTAACAATTTTACCTTCTTGCTTAGTTCATCAAACTTTTGGTTTTGATTATTCAAGAAAGCTTCCATCATCAATTCAATGTTTGACTTGGTTGTCCATCACCATATCCTTGGTTACCATAACCTAGATTTTGTCTATTAAAGTTTTAGTTTCCTTGGTTATTTTGGTTACCTTGGTTTGATTGGTCATTTTGTCTCCACAAAAAGTTTGGATGATTCCTCTAATGAGGTTGTAAGTATTTAATAAAGGGTTGTTGTTTGGTTTAAAATTACATTAACTAATTGCATTAACATTCTAAAAAATACCCTCATTACAAGGAGGAGGAGAAGAAGAATTTACCACACTTAAACTAAGTTGATCAATTTCTCGGTTTAGAGGGGCAGTTGCTTCGACTAAGTCTGGATTCGCCTTCACCTCGCTCACCCCTCGCTGCAAGATCACCGGTGTCTCTCTCGAATTGTGCCATTGGCTTTAGTTGAGAGTCATGTTATCAACCAATTTGTAACCATTGGCAACCCCTTTTTCAACGAGACTCCCACCGGCGAAAGCGTCAAGCATGCCTTTATCTTGCGGCAAGAGGCTGTTGTACAAGATCTACAATAGGTTCACTCTCGATCCCGTGATGTGAGCAATACCATTGAAGTTCTTCAAACCTCTCCCACGCCTCGCTCATCGTCTCATCTCCCTTTTGTCGAAAGTTGTGAATCTGGTGTAGCAAGGAGTTCGTCTTTGAAGGCGGGAAGAATTTGTCGAGGAATGCATTCGCCACCTTGGGAAATATGTTCATATTTTCGGGTCTTTGTCCTTCAATCCAACTTTTCGCTTTATCTACAAGAAAAAAAAGTAAAGGCCATAACCTTAAGATCATCAGGAGAAATGATTTGTACCTTTATAGTGTTCATGTTATGGATTTATCTATTTACTTAAAATCCTAAACAATTGCTAACACAAGATCGACTCTAGAGAATTATAAAATTAGCGAAGTGATTACTTTCTTGGCATCATGTGTTGGTCTTGACAGCCTCTCAAGCGGTATCACTATATGGGGATCTATGCTATAATTTTCCTTTAGCCTCAAACCGATCGCTGACGGCACCTTGGTGTGCTAGCGGATCCTTCCAAGCAACTCTGGGTGCCCAACTTTTCTTCAAGGTCACAAATGAACCGAGAAGAAACTTTTTGTAATGGAGGAGAAAGTGGAGGCTAATTCACAACACATGTGCTCTAGAATGTCATACCGGTAATGCTTGGAAACCCAACGCCTTTTATACTATGAAAATATATCTTGGAAAGATACCGTAATTAATAGCAAATATTCTTTGAAATATTTGATATTAAATTATCTCCAATTCTTTTTCAAATTATCATATTTACTTCGTAAACACATGCTCAAAATTTGATATTGTTTGCAAAATAAGTCTGAAAAGAATCTCTCGGCACAATTAATAAATAAAAAAAAAGATTACGATGGCTATCTGCCAAAAACTGTATAAACATTTCTTTATTTATAAAAATGACCGAATGATATACTAATTTTAATATTCGCCCAAATCTTTTTATATCCTTTTATATAAATCAATTTAAAAAACAACCAAATAATTTATATATATATATATATATATATATATATATACTAAATTATGTTGAGCCTTTGTTTTTGGTATCTTGATCCAAATCAATAGATTAAGTCCAAACAATAATAATCCTGATATTTTAACACTAACATTAGTTGAATTAATCATAATCTATCCATCAACAATTATAATTCATTCACATTAAATTTCATATGTATTCGTACCAATAATCTTAGCGAAATACGTATTATGCCTTTTGATGGTTATATTTTGTACGCGTCAGAACGCATAATCCGGCAATGTATTTCTACCAATTTTCATGCTTTCTTGACTTTAAGTAGTGTAGAAGCACACAAGTTCGCGTTAATTCCCTTGTTTGTGATTTTAAATGCAGGTACGAGAGATTGGAAGAGAAAAGAACGCTGGAATTGGACTCAGGGCTTTGAGACGGACGAATTGGAGCATTTCAGCCAATCTTTGCGGTCACAAGGATTTCCTTGCGTCCGCAAATCTTTCTGTCCAAGCCTCCAGAGAAATCTCAGACAAAAAAAATAATCAAATTTATGACATATCTGATATTACTCATCGTAACATTGATGACAGTATGAGATATATTAATCATATAACATGTAGTCCAAACTTTATTTATTGAATTTGACGTCTCAATTCCAACAATCTTCCACATGAACAAGTGTGATTTTTTTATTACATATATATGTGAATCTGCAGATTACTTTAACTTTTTTGTCTTTCTTTTCGTAGTTCTAACCCAATTCGATCCACCAGTTATACCAAAAAGGAACTTAAGCGATGTCACCATATTTTCTACGTGGCTTACCTAACTAAAATCACAGTGCCAAATACAAGTTGGATGGCATGAATTATATTCTGAACATATATATTTCGTAAATTACACGATAGTGTGATTATACGTGCCTATTTCCAAATGGGTCACCCCTTATCTCTACTTTAGTGAGGTCAAAACATTAAAGAGAGATATCAATGAGATTTCAAAAGGTAACTTGCATATATCACAACTTGTTGTAATTACCTATAACAAATATTTTCTCAAAATCATACTCTCACATTTTTCACAAACTTTGTGTATATTAAATATGTACTTTTATATGTTCTATCCTTTAACTAATTGTTTTGTATTCTTTCTTTTATGCTACTAGGAAACTTATATAAAAAAAATCATCTTATTAAGTTTCTAGTGTTATCTTGCATGGCTTATTTATTGTCACATACAGCTTGAATGATCTCTATACCGAGTTCATTATATGCAGTAAGGTGACATCTTTACGGAATCATGCATCTAATTATGAAATCATATTTGGTAGGACCTCCATAAAACTTTTCCAACATCTGATACGTGAATATTATCCATTGGTTCGCTATAAATCTTTTAAAGATCTTTTATCTGCATTCTAAAAGGTCTTATTCTAAACATCTTTATTCTAAGTATTTTCTTTATCATGTGGTGTATAACACGATATCCATATGTGTATAAATCAACATGTTTTATGCCTACAAGGCATATAAATACGTAGACTATTGCTTTTAAATAAATCAGGGGCATTTATCTTAATCTTTATTCTTTATTCACTAAGACATATCTTATTTTTGTTTTACTCTCACATAATATGAACAACATGATTTATAAAATTTGACTCTAGAACCAAATGAGATCACAATTTGATAATATTTTATTGAGACCCTTAAGTGCATAGATGTTATTTTCTTTGTGCAACATATAAACTTAATAAAAAAATTCTTGAGTTGCATCTTACAGATTATTTCGTCTATATTGCAATTTCAGAGACAATCATCCTTAATATATATTTAGAACTTCAAACATGGTATCATTAATCTTTTTAAAGAATATTTAAGGAAAAAAATTATAACTCAAATCTTATACATGAGAAACTTTTACCGACAAAATTTAACTTTATATTTCTCAACATTACCATTTCAATTTTATATTGTTCAAATTCTTCTTTGTATCAAAACAGGTCTAATACTTTAAGGTGATGAGGAAAAATATTTAATATGTCATTATCAGTAAGTAGTTTCATCTTTTTATATATAAGATAACTAGTTTACTTTCGAGAGTACACAACTATTTCTCTAGTCATGTATTATAAAAAAGGTTGAAAAACACGACATTATAGTTGCAACCTTTTCTCTTTAGTAAATTTACTTTTGAGAGTAGAGAGTTATATCTTTAGTCATGTTTTATAGAAAACTTGAAAACACGACTTTATAGTTCCAGTCTTTTCTCTCTAGTACATTTTGGCACTTGTATATCATTTCTTTGAGTATTTCCTCAACCAGAAATAAATTATCATTAAACAACACAAAATACCCACCAACTTATAGCCAATATCATCGAAAGAAGCAATGTGTCTATTTGAGTCTATTTTGGGTTTGTTTGTGTTCTTAATGTATTGTTGAGTATATAACTGAATCATCATCCAACGACACAAAACATCTCATTTCAAAACACCCACGAGCTTATAGCCAATATTATTGCAAGAAGTAATACATCTATATGTGTCATTATTGAGTCTCATAAATTGCTAGAATTAGTTGATTGCTTGTTTGGTCATAATTTGGTAAAATTGCAATTAGGTCCATGTGGTTGGTAAAACTAAAAATTAGAACTACACCTAGGCGCCTAGGTGTATCAAGTAAAATCTTATTTTTCGACATATAACTTTGACCAGATGTCGAACAAGATCAGAACTTTGGTCCTGAATCAAATCTTCACTAGTCTTGATATGAAATTAGAATAAAATTAGAGCTTTGGCACCAGGATTTTATTCTAACTCATGTTTTTCTTTTCAAAAAATAGTTAATAGATCTTAGTAAAATCTTATATTTTATCATATCTCTCTCCCTCCCCCCTCCCCACAAACTCTATACCCTCAAAGAATTTAGTATTTTTTTTTATCTAATGTACCAATTGTTTGTGTTATGTAGGTTTGTAATAATCTTCAAATATGTCTTTAGTGAGAATTCACACATGTTTAAATGTCAACTTAAATTTCTTATGTTTAATTTGTACATCTTTAATAATTTATGATTATTAAAGAGTCTAGCTTTATTTGAACATATTTATATACCTTAAATTTTAAATATACATCCAAATCATCTTTATGGTTTAATAAGTTGCATTTGATATGTATTTCAAAATATATTTTACCTTATGCTGTAGTACTTTATGAAGGTTGTGTGTTTTGAAAGTTATCTTTTTTATAACGAATTTATGAATTATTTATGATTTTAAATGTTATTATACATTTATGTTCTTTGAGATTAATATGTTATATTTTTAGAAGCGTTCAAGAAGATGCTCATGGTCTTGAACCATAGAACTCTTTAGATGAAAACATATAATCCTAAATATGTTCACAATCGTGGTAATTAAAGGGAACATTATTTACCATGAAGATTGTCATGTCAATTAAAAGTATATTGTAGTTCTATAAATGTTGATAAGTGATTATTATTCAATGACATGAGTATATAAAATGATGATTCTTTATATACTGAACATGACCTAACTAGATGGAGCATTATATGGATTAGTTTTGTGTCATTAATGTTTCCAATGTGTCTTTGAATCTTATATATGAGACATGTAAGTTTTTCACATGAGAAGTATATAATGTGATTATTATTAAAGTCCATTCAAATGATTGGAATAATATAGTAATTCGTTATGTACAACTTGTGCGGGAGAAATTTATATGTCAATATTATTATTGTCCCTCAATTATTTGAGTTATGATATTACTGGGCCCCTTGGTAAAGTGAAATTATATTGCATGCAATATAACTGATGTAGTTATACTTATAATTCACTTGAGAGACCAAGAAAAAAATATAATGCAAAAATGACACGATCCTATTTTGCATATTATTTAAAATATCATGAGACAAGGATAGACACGAATTAAGTGGATCAAGCACGTAATGACTATGTCGTTTGGGAGACTATAATGTAGTGATAGAACCTCTTATAGTCCATAATATAAAGTATTTTATATTATATCCCAGGATGACGTAGATCCTCTGTAAGGTCACACCAACTGAACATAAACAACAAGTATTTTACATTTTGAATGATGTATTTAATCTCATAATGTATGATTTAAAATGCATGTGATAAAATGTTAAAGTAATATGTCATGTAAAATGACATGCTTAGATCATAAAATAAATTTATGAGAATATATGTGAATATTATTTTGTATAATGTTTGAGTGCATTATAAGAATAATAAATTAATTCATATTAGAATAATATAGTAATATTATTTACTCATAAATTAAATCCTTGCAAAATATGATTAGGGAATAACAAGAGAGTAGTCATAGCCATTTGTGTAAATAATTAACACAAGTGTTGTCCTAGGACTTGGCTATATAAAGGAGTATGTTTGAGATGAAAAATGACTTTTTCTCTCTCTTGCTACAATGGGATGAATAGTAATCCGTGAATAGTAACCCTCCTTTT
>CAXKVX010002418.1:0-28181 GCA_964058865.1 Eleocharis quinqueflora
TGATGAAAAGCGTGAGAAATAGATCAAATTCGAGTATGATATGAGAAGCAAATTATGAAGAATCAAGTTTAATTATCCAATACTTCGTGAAGCCGAAAAGTTGTATACACCCAAACTTTTCGAGTTATTTCAAACAGAGTTCGAGTTATCCGGTTCAGCTCACATAGAATGTCTAGAAGGTAATACGTACACGATTGATATATATAAGTAATGAATATAGCTTTCAAAAGAGTAGACAAGTTGTTTGAAATCGAGATGACCAAACGATTTCATGTTCTTGTAAAAAATTTGAGAGGAAGAGTATTTTGTGTTAGCATACACTAAAGATGTTTGGATGGTGCTAGAATAGCACTATCTTGGATTAGTAACTATTTTAGAGTGCTATTTCATGTTTGGATGAAAAAATAGCTATTTTTTTCATTGGGTTAGGCTAATCTTGCTATTCTACAAACCCAACCAATTGTTGGGTTTGTAGCTATTCCAAATCGTTGAGTTAGTCACTAACCTCACTAACCCATCAATTTATCCAAACACACCCGTATATTATGGGCCTTTGTATTGTGCAATTGAGATATGGTCTCTTGTTTCGTGTTTATTGCGTGGGATAGTACTTGTAATTTTTTTTTGCAAAAAGTGGGTAAGATTTACAAAATAACATAGTAACAAGGCGTTGCCAATTTACACCAAGATACAAAATAACATAGTAACAAGGCATTGCCAATTTACACCAAGATGCAAAATAAATACAATCATATACAATCACAAAAAATATATGCTACTGTTGAACTTTCGCAGGGAACACATAGTAACATGCAACTGAGAAAATGAATCAAAGCCTCATCACTGTACAACAAAAAAAAAAAACGATTAAGACTTCATTGTAGTCGCCGTGATTAATGGCTGATGACTGATGTTGAGATCAAAATTTGACAACAAAATCGATGGCGATGGATGCAATCTAGTCGAATAGGACGATGACGCGAGAGAGATCTGATAGAACTTAATTAATCTAAGATCTTCTAGAGAACTTCTATTCTGAAAATTAAATTATCTCGGTTCATAGCTATAATCTTCCGGAGAGACACAACCATCGTTGATCACCGAAAGTCTTTAGTTTTCGAATAATCCTTCTCTAATCCGATGGAAAGAACGAGAGAAGCGACAACAACAACGTTTTCTGCACAACTAAATATCCGAATTACAAGTTATGTACCTAATTAGCCTTAATACTTTATCATCGTTTTATCTTAATCATCACCTTTTAACTCTGTATACATGTATATATTGTGTAAAAAACCAGAGCCAGATGCGTACCCTGCCTTATCTGATCAAATGTAATTTGAAAAGGTGCAAATGTATTTTCTAATGACGCCAGTGTACATACATGTAACCAAGTGGTGCAATGTATTTTTTAATGTACATTGAACCTTACTGAGATGAGTCAGCGCCAAGAAAAAAATAAAGGCACAATGTGTACATGAGAATTAATTAATTAATTTAATCATTTTTTATATATAGAAAACGACATAAAATCTTAACTTACTTATATCAAATATTTTCTTATTTACAGAATATTATCGTATTAAATTGTATTCTCCAGAAACCAATAGCATAATTATATTATTCGTATAACTTTATATAATTTAGATCATCACTAAATCATAAAATTATTAATACGCATTCTACACATTAAATGCCTCACTTTTCATGACACATATTGAACTCGTAAATAATATTTAATTTGATCATTTCGTAACGGATCTAATTTTATAATTGACAATTCAATATTCAATATATATTTATATTATATATTAGTCCATATATTATTATAATTAATTAAAGACAAAAACTTAGGTGCACCATTCTAGGTGCTCCTTAGATACTCCAATCAATCCGTACCATTTGATTGGAATGTATGGTGCGAATCCTGATGTACTTAAATAGTACATATTGATTGGAGTATCTAGAAAGCATCTAGAATGGTGTACCTAAGTTTTTGCTTTAATTAAATTAATTCCAACAAAGATCAACTTCGATCTCAAACCCTAGAACAGAATGAAGGCCTCGTCGCGAGAGAGAGAAAGGATTAGAAGTACAGGAGAATTTTGTTCGATTTGATACGGGCAAATGGTTAGAACTGATCCTATTCGTCCGACCAAATCGAACGGACAGGATGGAAAGATATGCAGAGTCGTTGGCGTTTTACGCTGCGCAGAGGATACGCTTCCGCTTCCCGTGTGGGTCAAGGTAAAATGGTAAAATCCCTAAATCGCTAAATCCCAAAGGAAGAGGCTTGCTGCTGCTGCTGCTTCTTCTTCGTCTCCCATTCGTTCCCCCATTCATCGAGCTCTCTCTCAGCATCGAATCCAGTTAAGTTAGGTACTCTCTCTCTCTCTCTCCTCTCTCTCTCTCTCTTCTCTTCTCTCTCTTCTCTTCTCTCTCTCTCTGATTCCATCTATCTTTGTATGCTCCAGGCAGCGCGCAGATGGCCACTAAATCTTCAAATGCAGCCTGTCAGTCTAATTAACTATCTCTCTTCTCTCTCTCTCTTCTCTCTCTCTCTCTCTCTCTCTCTCTCTCTCTAACAACAAATTACAATCCAAAGCTCTCCCTTGTAATTGTAAATATCAGATTTGCTTGTAAATTAGGGAGCATCCGAATTGAAATCTCCAAACCAAAAAGGTCATAGGGGAAACTATTTATCCAGCAGCACTTTGACACTTTGATTTCTGTTATTTCCTTTCCTTTATTTATGATTTTCCTTTCCTTCCAACCAGCCAAAAAGAAGCAAGTCAAGAAAGAAACCAAACTTGGTATGACTGTCAAGAAAGATGACAACTTTGGTGAATGGTACTCTGAGGTCAGTTAATTCTATGCCTATGCCTATCATCTCTCTTCACTAACTCCATCACTTCAATCTCTGCATCTCTGCACTTCCTCTCTTAGGTTGTTGTCAACAGCGAGATGATCGAGTACTATGACATATCCGGCTGTTATATTCTAAGGCCTCAGTCTATTTCCATTTGGGAAACTATGCAAGTAAACCACCTCTTTCTTTCATACTTCCCTTTTATTTTATATTTTTCTTTTTTCTCTCATTCCGTATTTACTGTTTCGTCTTATCAAATTTACAATTAAATCTACATTTTCAAAACCATATCTATTTGTTCCATCCTATTATTATTATTATATTCTGGTTTAGGAAAGTGTGCAGCTACTTACCATATATTATTGTTTTTTTTTATTTTTGCAGGCATTCTTTGACCCAGAAATAAAGAAGATGGGCATAAAAAATGCTTATTTCCCTCTTTTCGTTACCGAAAATGTGCTACAAAAGGAAAAGGATCATATTGAGGGTTTTGCTCCTGAGGTCTTCTTTTCATCCTAATCTTTTAACATTGTTTTTTTTTATATGTACAAGTATTTGCCATACTTGATTAGCCATGTGGTAACATGCAACTGTAATCATAAAATTAATTAGGGAATATTGCGATTGTATCAAGTGGCCGCGTAATCATAGAATGGAGTTGCCATCCATTTTACTTAATTATTCTTATTATTTTATTATTGTTATTTTTTTTTTTTGGGGGGGGGGGGGGGGGGGATGTAATGGTAAACAGGTGGCTTGGGTTACAAAATCAGGGAAGTCAGATCTCGAGGTGCCCATTGCAATTCGGCCAACAAGTGAAACTGTGATGTACCCTTATTTTGCAAAATGGATCAGGGGGCACCGTGACTTGCCTCTGAAGCTAAACCAGTGGTGCAATGTTGTCAGATGGGAGTTCAGCAACCCCACTCCTTTTATCAGGTCCCTTCAATCAGATTTTAAAATTGAGGCCCAATTTGTGAACTCCCTTCCTGATTGTTCTAATCTGAGTGTTCAACATTTGGCAATTTATGGAAATGTTGAATATTTGTTATTTGAGCACTACCAGTTGTCTTTGTGGAAACCTGTTTGTGGGTTGATGAATTCAAACCCAGTGAAAGGACGCTCGATTGAGGCTAATTACAGGACAAATAGTGTTAACAATTGTTGCTCAAGCCAAATCACACGGATGCGTAGTATCTAATTTGGTACCATTTTAATGGTTGACTGATCAAGTTGCAGAGCTTAGGGAGAACATTTGCTAGAATCCCTGAAGCTGTTAGAAACTTAGAATAGTAACTGCACTGCTTGATTTGACAGAAGTTCTTATCAACATGCAGGAGTCGCGAATTTCTATGGCAGGAAGGACATACTGCTTTTTCAACAAAAGAGGAAGCTGATCAAGAGGCACATTCTGCATTCTTCTTATTTTCTGTTCTTGTATTTTTTTTTTTCTGCTGAGCTCTAATGTATGTGTCTTGTCCCTTTTGAAACTTTAAATTAATCAGGTGCTTGAGATACTAGAGCTCTATAGAAGAGTATATGAAGAGTACCTAGCTATTCCTGTTATAAAGGGGAAGAAGAGCGAACTTGAGAAGTTCGCTGGTGGTCTTTATACTACCAGTGTCGAGGTGTTCTACTGATTCAATTTTGTACTACTACTAATTATTTCACGTGTCTTCATTGCCCATTTCTACTTAAACTCAGAATAACCTTTTTGCCTTTCCCGTAGGCATTTATCCCTCACACTGGCCGTGGGATCCAAGGTGCCACTTCACACTGCCTCGGCCAAAACTTCGCAAAAATGTTCCAGATCAATTTTGAAGATGACAAGGGAGGAAAGGGAATGGTGTGGCAAAATTCTTGGGCCTATAGCACCCGTACTGTAAGTTTATCTTCTATTATCTTTGTATCTGATACCAGCCGTGGTCGATGAAAATGCTGAACCCCAAATCTTTTTTGCAGATTGGTGTGATGGTGATGGTGCATGGAGATGACAAGGGGTTGGTGCTTCCTCCTAAAGTGGCATCAGTACAAGTAGTAGTTATCGCTGTACCCTACAAGGATGCCGACACAACAGCCATCAAGGCAGCATGTGAATCGACAGTCAAGGAATTAAATTCTGCCGGTTTGAGAGCTGATCTTGACACACGAGAGAACTATTCGCCAGGCTGGAAGTACTCTCACTGGGAGATGAAAGGAATTCCCTTGAGAATCGAGATCGGACCCAGGGACTTAGAGAAAAGCCAGGTTTTAATTGTTCTTGTGGTTTTTGTTTGAAAAGAAAAATAATCTGTTTTGGACATTTGGGGTTTCTGAAACCCCCAGCATCTATTACTAAATGCCTCTTAACGGGATGTGAACCTTTGTGCTCACGGAGGATTGAACCCATGACCTCTTTGAAGTCATCCTAGTTAGTTACCATTTGGCCATTTGCAAGAAAAATAATTTGTTAGAAAAGATAAAAATTCTGGTATATCCTTGTACATTATGGAACAGATCTTTTGTTGGGATCCTTTTTTGGTACAATTGATAGCCGCTCCTTTTATACCAAAACTTGTTGGGATGGAGATTTGATATGACAAGAAGATGCATAACAAGTTGAGGAGAGTTTTGGTTGTCTGTATTTTGTAGTTGCTAAAAGTTTGAGTTTTCAGGTGCGTCTGGTGAGGCGGGACAATGGTGCAAAAATAGATGTGCCAATGGCTGAGCTGGTGGAGAAAGTGCGAGAGATTCTGACCAGCATCCAGGAGAATCTATTCAACACAGCAAAAGAGAAGAGAGATGCGTGCATTGAAGTGGTGCACACCTGGGATGAGTTCATGACTGCTCTCAACAACAAGAAGTTGATCCTTGCCCCCTGGTGTGATGAGGAGGTATACACCTCTTTCTCTCTCTGTTGTTTTACTGTTTTGCAACTTCTGTTCATGCATGTAACACATGGACCGACCTCAACAATGGAAATTTATGTTCATCCAGTGGTACATTCCCCATCTGGCACGTGTTTCTACTGGCTAGTTTTTTTCCCTGTGCTTGCATAAAAAGGAACTTGTGTATATTCATATCGTTATTCTACATTGTGTTTATTTAGATACTTGTATATTGTTGGTGTGCACATCTATAATATATAAATGTAGGACGTGGAGAAAGATGTGAAGGCAAGAACCAAGGCAGATCAGGGTGCTGCTAAAACATTATGCTCGCCTTTTGACCAGCCTGAACTCCTTCCCGGTACTTTCTTTTTGTCGCATCTTTCCTTTTCTAGTAGTAGTTACTGTAAATTTTTGATCTGACACTGTGGACATCAAAATCAGAATGAGATGACAAAAAAATGTACAGCTAACTTTTGTTTGACCAAGGTATATGATATTGGAAATAATCTTATGAAATGGAGTCTTATGTAGGCACGGTTTGCTTTGCATCTGGAAAGGCAGCAAAGAAGTGGACTTACTGGGGACGAAGTTATTAGTTTCAGTGGCAATTGAGTCAAGACCTATGTACTTGAATCCACTTTTTTTTGTTAGAAGATGAATTATGGTGTGTTTAAATTTTTTGGCTCTTGGAAATGTTTTAGGAAAATTGAAGTGGCAAGAACCATCGGCGTGCACTTTGTTGAACTATCTATTCATTTTGAGTTATATGGGACAATGTAGTTAGTAAGAAGATTGTAAAGTCATCGTCATCGTCATCAGCATCATATTTGTCTATTACAGTTGTGTGGGGCCGTTGGCGGTTGGAGCAGGAGAATTAGTTCATATTTGGTGGCAGTGCATAATTTATTATATTGATCTTTGTATTTATATAGGTAGACCGGTTGGTGTCCCGCCACGGGATCCTAATCTCTTTTGAAAGAAAATTAAGATGAATAATAGTTCAGATACCCCAATCATAAAACCAATCAAGAAGCCTACTTGACAAATCTCCTACTCCATAAATTATTTCATGGTTCCCCTATTCTCAAAGAGAGAGAGAGAGAGAGAGAGGAAGGTGGAGGAGCATTCATTGAAGAAGCATTAATTAAATTATTACCCTCTCGTCTGCTTTGAGTTTTAAAGAGAACTCAAACCTTTAACCATGTCGAATTAATAAAATAATGATTGGAACTCTCTAACTCAGAATGGTAATGGTAAAGAGAACGGAGGTGAAGGTGGATACCTCCACTCCAGAGGCCAAACGAAAGCTCATTAAAGCTATTGCAGACTTACAAGGTTCTTTCTTTCTTTCTTTCCTTCCTTTTCCTTTTCCTTTTCCTTTTGCTTGGTTTACTTGTTCTCATCTCATCTGTAATCTGTTACTGTTAGTCTCTCTCGTGCTCTCTCTTAAATACTCCAGTACATATATAAACGCAATACAATACAATACAATACAATACAATACAATACAATACAATACAATACAATACAATACAATACAATACAATACAATACAATACAATACAATACAATACAATACAATACAATACAATACAATACAATACAATACATGTACCTAGCAGAGCACCGACTACATTTATGATTTATCCCGCTGTTTGAAGTCCACACATGCATACTGTTGAGTGTTGAAGGCATAGATAAAATTGAGGTGGATTCAGAGAAGAGTACCCTAGCTGTGACTGGAATTGCCGACCTAGTAGACGTCGTCACTTGTGCAAGAAAGACAGCAAAGCGGGCAGATATCGTCAGCGTGGGCCCACCACCGAACCCACAAGGAAAGAAAGACGGGGACAAACAACCAGAAGAAAAGCAGAACGGGGACAAAAAACCAGAAGAAAAGCAAAACGGAGACAAAAAGCCAGAAGAAAAGAAACCACCTCCAAATTGGTTGCATGTTCCGGTGGCATACCACCAGCACCAGCAGCAGCCGGTTGTGGTGGTCGATGAGTATTGCCAAACAGCTTGCTCAATTATGTGACATACCATTACCATACGTTTGTTCGATTGTGTTACAGCCTACAGCCTACTCTTTATTTATTGTCAAGCTACCTGCATCTTCTAAGTGCATGTAAAAGCTAATGCCATTAATTTGCCTTACAATTTCGTCATTTTTTCCCTTTTGTATAATTGTGTCATGAGAACCCAATAATTCCTGATAATTGGGAATCAATTTCCATCTGCTAAAAACTCTCCGTCAAATCCACCGCTTCCCATCCAATAGCTCCTCCCTTTTTGTTTTTTAATATATGATTATCCAAAAATATATCGTAAGGAATTTTTCATTTTATAATTTTTGATGGTACATCTGCATTGACATTTTTTTTTAATTTAGCACTTTCAAAATTCAAATTCAAATTCAAATGACAGTGCGAGCAGTTGATTTTGTTCGCGCGACTTCACAAATGATCCATATGTCTAGCTATGTAAAGAAAGTTTAATATGTAGATCATGTTCAACGATTTGGTTCGGTCATTTGAACTTTCAAATTCAAAAATAATAGAAGTTGGGAGAAGAGCAGATGGAAGAAGGCACCAAACACAGCCCTCTGCTTCTCAAGTCCACTACTGCTGGCGCTGCTTCACTTGCACTTGCACTTGCACTTGCTTGAGCTGTTCTTTGTTTCTTTCTTGTAGGCAACCTCAGCCTCAGGTATGGTACACTTAGCGTCTGCAAATGGAAAACCAAACCAACCAAAGTGAATTAAGTGCATGCATTGGACTAGAGGTATATATATAGATCAGATCGAGCTAGCTAGCTGCATGCAAATATACCTCCACTTGCTCCTGCAGGAATTTGATATATCCAATGGCCTCCATCAGCACCGATGCTGTATCCGTCTGAAACATCCAATTCATCCTTATTAACTATATATTATTATACAATTATTTTAATTTCATATATCTTATATCATTTTGGGTTGCATATCTTTCATTTCTCCATCACCCTCCCGGCTCCCTTATTAAATAAGCTTCTTTTTCTCATTCACCAATTCATCCTATATATATATATATGGAAGTATTTATTTATTTATTATACATGCAATTCAGAAGATATTGCCACTATACATTTAGTTAAGCTATAAAACATCAAAAGCAAAACATACAGAATAAAGAAACAAGAAACAACGGGAATGATCGATACTAAATTAATGTACGTACGTACCTTTCCAAAGGGAGCAACCAGTTGCTGAAGAGCTGCAATCCTATCGCCAAGTTTTTCCTTCCTCACCTTAATTAATTTGCATATATATTATATATGAAATAAGAAAAATATATTTTAATTGATCACGCGCGGAACATGAATCGATAAAGCCTGAATCAAATTAATTACCTTAAAAGGAGAGAAGGAAGCAGAGGGTGATTTTGTAGGGATATCTCGGTGAGATTGAGATGTAATTTTGTTTTCCAAAATGCTATTATTTATTCCTCTTTTTCCTGCAACCCCAGTCCGTAAAAATGGCACCTAGTAAGAAAGTAAAATTCAAACTACTATCTGTTATGATGCTGGTTTGTTAATTAACTATCGTATAAATGTACGTACTTCTTGTCTAGATATCTGAGTAATGTCAGCCATAAAGCTGAAATCTTTTTTTTATTAAAAGGCTGCGTACTTTTTCTGGTTTAGTGCTTTAATTTGTCCAAAGTAGAAACAAAGCTAACATTGATATCGTTTGATTCGAGATAGCTAGCTAGCGTTGTACGTACTTGGCGTACTTGTACCATGACAATGGTCAATGCATGATGCACTGTAGTCTAATTACTAATTATATATATAAATTAAATGCATGCATGGAAATTAATACGAATACCCAGCAACTTCAAATTTAAATCCAGTTATTAATTAGTTAATTAGTGCATCTCTATTCTGAAAAAAGCAAGCAACTTAATTATCAACTAGAAACTAGAAAGTAAAGGACTAATAAATAATACTTGATTCTCCACATGCATCATGCATGTATCATACTATCATGATTCATGTATGACATATATGATACAGATAACGCACGTACGCAAGTGTGCGAGCTAGCTTCTAACCTTTTGTTGGTTGGTGCATGTGCCTTGAAAAAGTTGTTGCATCAGAGTACTGGTACTGGTACTGGTACTGGAAGACCCAAATGCTGCATCTTCCCTCACAAATGGCAACACATTCCATCTCGAAGCAGCCAACGCATCCAAAGCATTAATTACGGCTGGAAGAGATGGATTCATGACACTCGGCAACATCATCATGTTACTTGGGAAGTAGTAATTAGCACAATCATTCGTGCTAATGTTAATGTCCCGGTTGAAATCTTCGGTCGGAGGTACCAGTAGGTTGTGGCTGCTGTTTTGGAGCGCTCTCGCAAGGAGTTTCTCATCTATCATCATTTGGTAGGGCTGATGGTGATCATGATCGTTGATAATAGCTCCGTACAGCCTCGGTTGCGAAATCTCCTCTCTGATCTCCGGCGAGCAGCTTAACCGAGCAGCAGCTTCACGGTGAACGTGGCAGTTGTAATTTTGGAGGGAGCCAGGAAACCCTAGATCTTGTGCCATCGCTTGGCAAAGGGATGTGTTCTGAGTTGGCGCTTCAGCCATTTGGTCAAAGGACCCTCTTAAATGCTCATTGCAGTTTGATGAAGTGTGATCAATGTAGTTCCTGCATGCAAACAAATTAAAGTTCGGGGAACATTTATTAATGAAAGAACACATTTATTTAATTATTCTCAGTAACAAGCTAATGATGGTTTTATCTATCTTGGGCTAAAAATCCCAAGGAGTTATATATATAGGACAACAGAGGTAACAAACAAACAAACAAATATGAAGGCAACAAAATTCCAAATCCTAGGAATTAGACAGAAGCATCTTTATTAATATATAATAATAGTTGTGATTCATGAAACCATTTATAAATTAGATAAACACATGCATCTTAATTAAGGAGAAGCTCACATTAGAGAGTGGTTGATCCATTGATGAGCAGCTGGCAAGGAAGAAGAAATGCAGCAGTTGAGAGAGTGATCAAGCTCTGGAAATGGCATCATTGCACCAAACTATATACCTTCAATTATATGTTAAAAATAAATAAAAAAGGAAAGAAAGAGGGGGTTTGAGACTTTTGAGTTTGAGTTTGAGTTGAGTCTCCCTAGCTAGATGGAATTGTCAAAAGCTACAGAAATGAGTCTCTCTTTCTTTTATTTCTTTCAAGATCCAAAAGGAGCAAACTAAAGAGTAAGAAAATGCAGATGCCCATAAGGTGTCAACCCTTTTTGCTCCGCCTTTTATTGAGATGAGACCCTTTCTCTCTCTCTCTCTTTAATTAGTCTTTATACACAGTACACTAGTGATGATTTCTCTGATTTTTTATTTACTTTTATTTTTGTTGGTTTTTGCAAAGTTCTCTCTCTTATATATAGTTTCTTTTGGATGGATGTTGGCCGTTTTGTGAGTATGGCAGCAATGAGATGGAGATGATTATATGAAACATCTGAGTTCACATCCCAAGCCCCAAGGTGGCAAGGTTCTCTTCTCTCTTCAACACACATGCGCACCAGGAAAGGTTATCATTATATTTTGCCAAGGTCAGATGGCTTACATCTTTGTCACTTGAAAGGGGGAATATACATTATTAATATATATAGTTTCCTCCCAATATACAATATATCATCCATTATATATATGTTAAATAATGTTGATTTATCTTTCTGATCGGTCTTTTCTTAAAATTATTCTCTTTCTTAAACCGAATTTTTTAAATAATAATATTAATATATAAAATTAAATTTGAAAAAAAATGTGAGCTGGAATTCTAAATCGGTCTTTTCTTAAAATTATTCTCTTTCTTAAACCGAATCTTTTTAAATAATAATATTAATATATAAAATTAAATTTGAAAAAAAATGTGAGCTGGAATTCTAAATCTGCAGGCTTTGATTTCATTTTCGTTGTTTTAAAAAAATATTCCTATACATCCATGTGGGGTTTGCGTGTTAAACACATAATTGACACCTGGGTGTATAGAAATTACAGTAAAAAATTTCCTTCCCTTACCTATAATTCGAAAAAAAAATTTAACACGCAGGTGAGACTAGCATGTATAAGAGGGCACTTTTTAGCCACATGCAGATGATTGGAATTCTAAATCTGCCCGTCTCTTTCTCTTATCTGATCAAATTAGGTCAGACATTTGTCAGATTAAACTCTTATTTGGTTTGACAATTTGCAAAACAAATTAGTTCTAACCTTGCACAATTGAATTTTGGTGAGTTGTTTGTTTATATAGATACATTTTGAAGTTGCAAAGGTTCAAACATGCATGTACAAGTCTAGACGATCACATAGACATCAAGATCAAGCAATTTGGGCAAGAACAGATGCTTGAGAGGGCCTTGTGTTATGGTAATGCAAGGAAAACCCATCGCAACAAGTCCCCAACCCATCATAGCGAGTTGCCTATCCGTCATGACGGGTTATTAATCCGTTGTAACAGATTGAAGAGGGAAAGAGCTGGAAGACAGGGGATTTGGAAGAATTGGAGAGCAATGCATTATGGTAACACATCCCATATCCGTCACAACGGATTCCTATCCAGGAGGGCCCAGAAGTCAGCCAGAGATGCATTGAAGGGCAATTTGGGAAAGAAGCCAACCCGTTACAACGAGTTCTGTAACGGGTTGAATGATTCTGTAACCCAAGGCTTCCAGAACAAGAATTCAAGACTTCAAGATATACCCAACATATATGTACCTTGGGAATTTGAACCAGAACAATCAAGAATGTCCTCTCCAAATTTACAAGCATCCAATTGAGCACCAAAAAGAGCACAATAACTTTCTCCTTCAACACTCACACCTTGAAAGGGTTTAGGATAGCTAATTCTCTAATTGTCAATCCAAGAGAACACTTTATTGTGTTTTAGTTTGGTGAACTACGTTGTGTTGTCAAGTAGTTCATCTCTGTCCTTGATTGTATTGTCAACCAGACACGTTTAATTTTGTAGAGCGCTGTAATCCGTTGTAAAAGTTTCGGAACGTAAGATATGTTGTCTTGTTAATAAAAACCCAAGTTATGTCTCACAATTGTAAGGACACTTGTGATTTAGTGGAATTGGTTCCAGAAGGTATTTTTTGATTCGGGTTCTCGTGAAGTGGGTCTAGTTTGTCTTTAGGCCGAACCATATTACATAGCATGTTCTCTTGCTCTCTTTCTCTCTCTTACTCCCTATTTTACTATCTTTGCATATTATTGCTCGAATTGCACTATTGCTTTTAGTACTTGCTTGATTGAGATTTTAGCTAGGCGATTAAGGTCTAAAAGTTGTGAATTGTAATTGATAAAACGCTTTCACACTATTGTTTGACTTTAGGATATCATTCTAACAATTAGTATCAGAACACAAATGTTCATACCTAGCTAATTTGACCAACATGAGTCTAAACGCAAGTATGGTTGAACCCCCAAAGCTATGTGAAATAATGACTTTCAATCTTGAAAAAAATGTAATGCAAGAATACTTATATGAAAATGATCATTAATATACTCTTGATAAATAAATGTTTTATACCACTAAAGATTCATCATCTAAGACTCTAGACAATAGTTATGCTTCTTACTTCATATTGAATTTTGTAGAAGAGTCAATTGGTGAAATTCTTATTGATTCTAACATTGCATTTGAAATCTGGCATATGCTTGATAATGCATTTAGCAATGATGTTAGTTCTAACAAGAGTGATCTAAATGTAGTGATTCATAAAGATGAAGCTACAACAATCTTGGAAAAAGAGAAGGACCTCATTGCAAAAGAGCAAGATGTGGAAGGCAAAGCAAAACAAAGAAAATGAAGATTTCGATGATTAAGTAACTCAAGTCTTCACTAAGATCAATGGAAAATACTTTAAAGAAAATATAATCATAGCCTCTTCATCATTTAACAAGCAAGGAGAGATATATCTAAACTCAAGTATCTTAGGTCTTAGGTCTATAGCCAAGAATAGTGAACCCTTTTATAATGACCAAACTACCTATAATGAATATGAGTTAAAAGTTAAGTGTGATAAAGCAATAATTAGTTTGGATATGAATGATGAAGAAATCAAAGTGCTTTTAAAGAAAATTTCTGATTTGGAGTTAAAATTAAGTCATCTTGAGTTGTGAAGAAACAAATATTTCAAAGGTTGAAACAATTTTTGAGGTTAGTATGCCAACCAAAATAAACCAAAAGTCAATACAATCCAAATCAAGAAATCATAATCATGCTTTTAGATATGACAAAATGTTCTCCTCCAACAAATGCTCCAAACATAAAGACAATGCTAACTTGGATACTAGAACATTAGTTAAGAATGTTAAACTATAAACAATTTTATGCCAATCCGGTTCAATTCAAAAGTATTATTACAACAAACCTAAGGTTAACATCTCTATAAGACTTTATAACAAGAAATCTAGAGTAGAAACAACTAATAGGTATTAACACAAGAAAACTTGTTTTGAATAACATACCTAACTTGACCAAGAAAAAATATAACTTTGTCATTGTTGCCGACTATAGTAGGTACACGTGGGTCAACTTTTTGAGATACAAAGAAGATGTTTGTGAATACTTTATTGACTTTTGCTCACAAGTAGTGAGAGTTGTGCTAAAATACTTTATAAAGCACTAAACTCTATATACTTTAGACTCTTATTTCGAGATACAAAGTGCAAATGACTGATCCGAATCATTAAAAAAGTTCTCCATACTAACATCTACTTGGAGATCAAATTTTATATATTTTTATATTTTTTACAATTTTATCGAATGGATGCAAAGTTCATTAATCTAACTATTTACATACCTCCAATTTAATCAACTTTGCACCCATTCGATAAAATAGTAATTTTTTTAAAATGTAAAATTTGGTCTCAAAGTAGATATTAGTATGGAGAACATTTTCACGGTCTGGATCGATCATTTGCACTTCGTATCTAGGGATACAAGTCTAAATTATATGCAATTTGCTATTTATAAAGTATTTTCACACAACTATATATATATATATATAGAGAGAGAGAGAGAGAGAAAGAGAGAGAGAGAGAAAGAGAGAGAGAGAAATGCTATTATGCTTTGCAAAACACGTGCTTTGCGATTGTGGACCATTAGACCATCCTTTGTGATTCATGCCAACATGATGATTGAAGATCCAATGGTCCACAATTGCAAAGCACGTGTTTTGCATAGCACAATAGCATTTCTCTCTCTATATATATAATATGGCTAATGTCGAAAACGTTTACACTTCGGCCGAAGTGCAAAAGTTTCATATTAGTCAATTTTTTGTGATCGAAATTTAAATTTAAGTTGCTCGATAAATTCTTTATATCAAAATATTGTAGAAAATCAAATTTCGTGATTTTTAGAGCTTTCTAGCTATATTTTAAATATTTTTTAAAAATAATTCAGTTTAATATTAAAAAAACATGACCTATGTATATATAATATTCGTTCATGGTTTCAAGAATAAAAAAATGAATATACAATATACATGCATGCATGATAGAGATCAGATCAGCATCTCATATTTTTTATCATCTGACAGACACAAGGGTTTCTCTTAGTTAAATCACATGACCTAAAGGCTAAAGCAAAGCACTACCCTGCCATGATTTGACTCACCTTTTGCAAGAAGGACCATATATGATATCATTGATATATGAATATGATATGATAATAATATATAAGGGTATCTCATTTTATCTCTCTCACACACACACCTACTGCAACACATGCACATAATTTATGATAATAATATCAATGTAAGCTCTCCCTCTCCCTCGGAATTATTGAGGCAGCCACCAACCCATTTTCTTCTTTTTCAGTTATTATGTTTCAAGTGCAAAATATTAAATTCAATGCCGAAATTATTCAAAATAGAAATTGCATCGCGCGCGGCTCTTCTTGTTTTTAAGAAGAAATAGTTTGTATTAAAAAAATAAACAACATAATTATATTAAATTCAATTTTTTTGTAAAAAAATATTGTTTTACTGAAATTAGAGTTATATAATAATAAATATCAACATATTTCTTAAGATTTTTTGAAAGCATAATGATCTATGAAATTAGAAATGTGGAACATTAATGGAGTGGAATTAATGTTATTAATGATTTGTGTTGGAATTAATGGCGTGAAATTAATGGCATGTCTCATTAATGACGTGTCTCTTATTAATGACGTGTCACATGTCCGATAATCTCGACACACATACAATATAAATTGAATAACAAAATGATGTGTCAAACTATCAGAAAATTAAATGACACAGAACAAACTTTATTAATTAATAAGGCTTCAAGTGATGAATGTTATATCCATACCACAATTAATGTTTGGATTGAATAAATTAAGATGTGGCCACTAATTGATTGTTTGGTGGCCGCAATCCGCAAAGTATTTAATCTTTCGAAACAGCATGTCTGACGTGTTTAGAAAACACAATGACACAGTGTTCAAAATTATATGAGGGACTGAAGGAAAAAAGAGTGCCATATATATACACTACTGCACTAGGTAGGTTAGATCGCTCTACGCGCGATACATTATGATTCATTGGCATTTTGTGTAATCAATCAAGAATTCAAGATTCTTTGCGTTGGCGTATATATGTTAATGCAGAGAATAATATTATAAGCAGGATACATAAGGCATAAGCCGCAATCGAAGATCGTGCAGTTGTTTTCATAATAGTACGTAGCGAATGCATAATACATAACTACATAAGCCGCAACCAAAGGTTGTGTAATCAATCAAGATACTTTGCGTGGCGCATGTTAATGCAGAGAATAATATTATAAGCATAGTACATAAGCTGCAACCGAAGGTTGTGCAGCTGTTTCCATAATAGTAGCGAATACATAATATCATTTTGTTTTAACATACCAAAGAAAGATGGTTTGATAGTTTCGTATATGCTGTCAGAACGGGCTTGCAGCCGTTGTTTTATAATACAAAAATTGAATCAGAGATGGACTGAACTCATAAATAAAATGAATAAAAATAATGAATTAGATTAGAGGTGTCAACGAATTGCGTTTCGAACGTTTTGCCATCATGGAATGTTAAACGAAGGAGATTTTTGTTGTGTTTGTTAAACGCAACGTAAGACGTAAATATTTTTGTTGCATTTAGTTTAGCGCAAGGTAAACGCAAGTGTTTCGTTATGTTTTGTTTTAAGCATTTCTTTTGTCATGTTTATATTAAGTATATAAAATCATATAAAGTCATGCTTATATAAGTTAGTAAATTATCGTATATTCACATTCCTTAAGTAGTAAGCGTTCTGAAAAGCTTTAAATAATAAAATAAGTAATCTATCGATATTTTCGAAGAGTAAAGTTAGAATATAATAATTAAATAATGCTGATATAGTGCCTTTTAGACTTATAAAGTCTTTTTAGTTTATTATTGATTTTATAGTGTCTTTTCGTTTTGTCTCCTCCTACAATACTGCTTGTCTTTGTTACCGTGTCTCTTCTTCTCAAGGACTTTCTGCGTAATTTCCCCCTCTCTTGTCTCAAGGTAATTTCATCTTCTATTTCTCTTAATCTTTCTATTAAGCTTGCTTAACAACTTATTTCAATGTTCATGTATCCAAAATAATTTAATTGCAACGTTCAATGTCCATTATTACTTATTAGTTCAAAATTGGAATTGATTGCTTTGAAATTAGTTCAAAATTAGTTCACTGATCAATATTAGAATGATTGCACTGTCAATTCGTTCACTGATCGCTTTCATTATTCAGTTAAACTTAGGTTCTTCGAGTTAGAATTTAGGATATAATCACTTATGAGTTGGTTTAGAATTTAGGGTTTAGAATAGTTTTATACATTTGGATTTAGAGTTAAGAGTATATTCACTGATTTGATCTTTCTATGAGACAAATGGACCTAGATAAATCGAGATAGGTAGTTCAGATCCTTCTGAGGCATATCCACAGGTACAATATCGTTTATCCTAGTTAGAGTATGTGGCCAAGGATCTCGACTGGTTGCTTTGTGCAAGGGCACAAGAAAAGGGCAAGGGACCACCATAGTCGCCCAAGGGAAGGGGCAAGACACAAAACAGTAAGAGAAAAAGGTGCAAGGGCAAGGGCAACAAGGGCAAGGTCAAGGAGAAGAAGAAGACGTTGAAGGTGGAATGAGACGATGAATTGCGAGACTTTCCATCTGAGTCATTTGACAGTATGAACTAACTACTAAGAATTTTCTTTCTCAATAAGAAATAGATTTCTTAACACTAAGAACTTCATTTATTTATTTATTTCAATCTCATTTTCAATTGATTGGGATAGTGAAGAAGTTGTCTTTCAATGGGAGAAGCCATTGGAGTAGAATCGAAGTCCTAATCGAGGAAGGACTTCTATCGGTTTTTATATGATTTTACTCATGTTTTTTTGTATAGGATTTACACTTTACATGAGTTTTTTTTTTTGTAATCCTGACTTGTTTGAATGTTAGAAAACAGATCCGAAGTAGTGCACTAATATATGCATAAATTTTGGAACGTCAGCGTTGCGTTCATGTTATGATTTGTAGGTATGTTTGTCCGCTGCATTTCTTTTAATTAACTTCATGATGGTTTTTTTTATTATTAATGAGCTCGAGATGAGCCATCAGTCTCTTTACAGAGACACAATACAATATTCTCGATACAGAAGTCATGTATCTAAAAAGAAAGCAAAACAATGCAAAAATACAAAATATTGTCTCCTCAAGCTGTAAATCATCATACTACAACAGCTATTTTATTAAACATAAGTTCATATTGTGATAAAAGCTATCCCTCCAATTGTGAACCTTCCATCAGTTGCCTCTCTCTCACACCATTTCACTATCATCCCCTAGCAAGTCTTCATCAGAGGTGTTATCCGATTTTTGAGCAATTAAACTTCTCTGATCAGTGTGAATATTAATTTCTGACCTTGCTTGATTATTAAAAAGGTGGGCCATTTATATTAAACTTCATGATGGTTTTGCAAGCACATTTCTCTTCTTCGATTTCGTTCCTTATATCGAGCTGTAATACATCATGAAGAAACATCCGAAACATAAATTACAAACAATGCAAATTATATTTTATATTATGTATACTTTCGATGATATAATCAATCAATTTGAAAACCAAAGGACACACCTCAATGACCTCAAAAGGCCACATGGTGACACCTCACCTTAGGGCAGATACTTTTAATAAACCAACAAATTCTATGGCGTATTATATTATTATTAGAGTTAAAATGTAAAGAAAGGAAATGCAGTACAACAGTAGTGTGCTTAATTAAAACAATAAACATAAGATAACATTAAACATAAGTAACATTTGTGTTTTAATTTATCAGTAATATATATTGCCTATTATTTGTGTTTTGATTCTTATGTATTGGGAATATTTAATAGGTGTAGTTCCGGTTTTGGCATGATTCGCTGGTAAATTAGTTAATATGCTCAATTTTTTTTTGAGGAAAGTAGGCATTGCCTACTTAGTAAAATTTAATTTTATTAAACAACAAAAACTAATTACATTGGTTAGTATGGTTAGTTACACTCTGTTCATTAATGTATTCTATCCTATGATATTATCCTAGCTAGCAGTATAGTTTGTCCAGTTACGCGTCTCTTGATGGATTTCCACCTTGATATGGTCCAACGGTCGTGATTTGGATGAGAAAGTTCTGCGGTTTCTTTCCTTCCAAATGCACCGGAAAGCCACCAGCATTCGTGTGTCTCTGTTAGCCGTTAGTCTCGCGTCGCACTGAAGCCAGTTGTCTAGCCAGAAGGTGAGAATTTCGCTGTCATCGGTGAATGATAACGGTGGTGATATTTGGCTCCATAGGTCTCTCGATGCTTGGCATTGCAGAAATAGATGACTTTGCGATTCGATGACATCTGCATGGCATAGAACGCATGGGTGGTGTGGTATATGCATACCCCTTCTGAGTAAGTTTTCTTTTGTTGGTAGCTTGGTTTTTTTTTTATCATGAACCACAGAAAGATTTTTGCTTTTTAGTGGTGCTTTTATTTTTCATAGGGCATTGTAGTAGTGCATATATATTTCTGGGTCAATGAAAAAATTATAGGAGGACAGTGATGAGTACAATCCAGTCGATGACCATCACCAATTTAGGGGGCCACCGTCGGTTAGCTGTGTGGAGGTTAGAAAGATATGGAGGAAGGAGAATAAGTCTCTTAAGAAGAAAGAGGGAAATTTTTTTGGTGACCAATTGATCAATCTCACCAGTAAGAGAGGGTAGGTTGTAGTGAGTCCTTAACAATTCCGAGAAAGGGGAATCTGTGAGATGGTATGTCTGCCATAGCCATTTCAGGAGAAGTGCTTGGTTGAAGCATTTTAGGTCTCGTATTCCAAGGCCACCATTACGTTTGAGAAGACAAATTGCTTTCCATTTTGCATGACAGTTTCCCTGAGCTGGTCTGTCCTCGCCTTTCCAAAAGAATCGTAACTTCGTACGTTCGATGTATTTTATTAGCCAAGATGGAATTAGGAAGGCCTGCATAAAATGAAGAGGTAGGGAATTGATGCAGAATTGATCAGAGTTATCCGTCCTCCTTTGGATAGGATGTCTCCTTTCCACTTACTTAATTTTCGTTGTATCGATTCCAGGATTGACAGGTATGAGTCCATGTTCGGCTTGTTTATGGTGAGGGATAATCCAAGATATTTAATAGGAAATTGTTCCTTATGACATTGTAGGATATGTTGTATCGTCGAGAATGATTGAGTAGGGATATTGATGGGAACGAAAGTGCTTTTGGTGGGGTTAATGCTCAATCTCGAAATTTGCGCATATTTGTTCAATATTTCCATTAGATTAGATAGATTGTCCGGATGTGCATCCGAGATTATGAGAGTGTCATCCGCAAATTGGTATCCTGTTAGCGCAAGCGTTGGTACATATGTGAATCTATGGCTTGCTTTGTTTAGTAGCGATTGTAGCTTGTCTGCTACTAGGATGAATAACAATGGTGATAGTAGGTCTTCCTGACGTAATCCTCTTTGGTGGTAGAAATTGGGGCCGAAGATGCCATTTACTTTGACAAAAGACGAGGAGGAGATGAGGATATTTTTTATCCATTGTATCCATCTGATTGGGAAGTTCTTAGCTTTGAGTAAATCAAGAATGAAATCCCAGGCGATTGTGTCAAAGGTTTTTTTGAAATCGACCTTGAAGTAGACTGTTGGTATTTTTAATTTATGTCTCAGGATGAGCGATTTCCTCGATACCAGGAAAGTTTTCGCGAGGCTTCGGCCACGAATGAATGCTGTTTGATTGGGAGAAATGATTTTTGGCAGAACGATCTGTAACCTGTTAGCCAGAAGATTGGTTAATATTTTGATGATAGTTGTCAAGATACTTATTGGCCTGAAGTCATCCAAGTGGAGGGCTTGTGGCGTTTTTGGTATAACAGTGATGCAAGCTTGATTGAGTCTCCATAGATCGAGTTCATTCCTGTGGAAAGAGTGGGCGATCGTGCAGATGTTGTCTCCCACTATATCCCAGTATTGTTGGTAGAACTCAGAGGGGAAACCGCCAGGTCTTGACGATTTTCCTTTTGCGAGAGAGAGTACCACCTTTTTTTATCTCCTCATTGGAGAAGCTATTTTGTAGGCTTTCCATATCCTCCTCCGCTTGGATTGTACCAAGTTGTTTTCCATTTGTTGTGTTGCTTCTCGAAGATCGATAAGGTCTTTGTAATGTTTCGAGAAAGCAAGGGCTATTCTGTTGGGGTCAGTCACTGTGCGGCCATCTATTAGTAGATTTTGTACAGTATTATTTGCCAGCCTTTTGTGGCAATTGTATAGAAATATTTCGAATTGTTATCCCCAACTTAAGCCACTTGATCGAGGTACGTTGCTGCCATTTTTGCTCCTCTGCTAAGGACAGGACAAATGCATGTCTCTTTAGCTTAAGACGAAATTGAAATTCTGACCTACTAGATTGTCTTCTCTCTTCTACATTATCCAAAGCTTGAATTATTGTCCGTGTTTTTGATGCTAGGTGTTCTGTTCGGGCAAATTTTGTTTTTGCCCAAGATTTAAGCGCTTGCCTTGTAGAATTTAGCCATCTCAGAAAATCGACTGCCAAAATGTTTGATGGGTTTTTTATGTTCCAAGCTTGTTTGATAATTTCGGACGTTTCTCGAAAGTTCAACCAGAATCTCTCGAACTTGAAGATTCAGATCTTTTGCCTAGGGATTTGTGTGATGTGTAGCTTCAGTGGAATATGATCCAAAATGTTTGATGGGAAATCAGATAAATTATATCTTCTTATTGCGGCCGATTGCAGGTTCCAGTGGGAGGATAAGAAGATTCGATCGAGTTTTGAGAAGGTGGGTTGGGGTCTTTTGTTAGAGTAAGTGAAAGCTCGGCCTTGGAGAGGGATTTCAAATAACGATAAATTGTCCAGGCAGTGGTTGAAACGTATGGCTAGTCCTCTATTGAAAGACTTGCCAGAAGTATCACCTGGTGATCTAAACAAGTTGAAATCTCCTGCTACTATCCATGGTAAGTCATTCATATTCCGTATATTGGAGAGTTCGTCTAGAAAATCTAATTTTTGTGAGTCATTAGTCGACCCGTATACATTGGTGAGCATGAACTCATGGGAGTCCTTTCAGAGAATGACTGAGCATGAATATTCATGCGTGAAGAATGCTTGCAAGAGGAAAATATTTGTCCAAACGATTACAATACCTCTTCTTGTGTTGGAGGATGGTTTAAAGTGAAAGTTTTGTAAGTGTGCGAGGCATGTCTGTCTAATCCGAAAATAATCCACTGTTCTCATTTCGTTTCCTGTAGGTACAAAATTTGACAGAAATGGTCTCGCAAATGATTTTTCAGCACCATACATTTTGACGGGTCGCCTAGACCTCTTACATTCCATGAGATTAAAGACTGCATTAGTAAACTACCTATCCAAAAAAACTACCTAACCAAAAAAACTAGTTCTAGCAACTAGTATTTCCAACATGCCTAATTTCCCTGAAATGTGTCTATGTGTTTGCCTCCATGGGAGCAAGTCCCTCAGCCTGATCACAATCTTCCTCATCTAAATTCATGATCTCCTTGGTGCCAGATTTTGGCAGAGAGGTCCCGGCCATGGGCTGTAACGGCAGATCTATTTCAGCAAAATTGGCCAGCTCCACATATGTCGTGAGTTTGTCAATATCGTCTTCTGCTAGGGGGTTGTTGTAGAGGGTCTCATTGTCCAAACAGCAAAGGATCTCTTCGATCTTGTTTGTTGGAGGCGAGCTTTTGATAAGCTCTTTCTCGGTATTTTTTCCTTTGGCCGGTGTGAGCACCATATCGGCATATTGCTTGGGTTTGACTAATCGAATGCTTTTGCGTTTCGGCGGCACCAGTGTCTTGATTTTCCCCTTAGGTTCTGATGAAGGCGGAGGTGGAGGTGTAGGCCGAGCTTTCCTTAGGAGCTCTGATGCTGCTGTGAAGATAGTTGGAGCCTCTGTGCGGTTGTAGTTCGGGGTCACTTTTTTGGTGGAGAAAGTTGCGGAGTATGGGTGGGGGGAGCAGGGAGGATGGAATGGTGGTAGCAGCCAACTGGGAGGTGGTTGAGGCGGAAGGGTTATGTGCGGCTGGAAGATTGCTCGGGTCTATGAAGGTCGACAGAAGGGGTCGGGGATGGTTTTGGTGTTTGGAGTTGTGATGTTGGGAAGTGATGGAGGTAGGGATGAGTGTTGGGTTGCAGTTGGGAGGCGATGTTGGGTGTTGTGCTGGGTTGGGGTGACTGGATAATAAAGCGGGGGAGATTAGGTTGAAGGGTGGGTTTTGGTGTTGGGTTTGCTGTGGTTGGGTTGAGTCAGGGTGTTGGGCTTGGCCAGTGGGCTGTGTTGATGGGGATATTTGGGTGAAGGCAGGATCATCAAGAAGAGTACGGGCTACTGGCAGCCTGCCAGCTTTTATTGTTGTTGAGAGGAATTTAGGGCCTGTTGGGGGGTTGCGTTTTGAATCTTCAGTAATTAGAATTTCCTTTCCGGGCCGCTGTGAACCCAAACCCAGTTTTTTTCCCTTTTTGGACTCTTCCTTTTTTGGAACCCAGTGAATTTGTCTATTAGTGTGAGCTGTCACTAGGCCTTTTGTAGAACTTTTAGTTCTGACAGACTGGTCTGAAATTAGAGCCAGCTATTTTGTCTGTTGGATTATTCCTGCATTTTGTCCTTTTGAACTCGCATTGGATTAGTCCTAAATCAGGGCAAGCAATTAGAATATCCAACGATCAGATGGAGGAGGCGTTCTGGATGTTGGCGTGGTCAATGAGCAGCCCAAAGCTTGTTGTTGCGTAAGTCAGGTACTCCAGGGACCAGGACAGAGGGGGTATGTCATGTAATCTCAGCCAGACTCGATATTTGAGTGATACCGGCATACCAGATACTCTCGGTGACCAGGGATACCATAGGTACCCTTTTTTTTCCTAAGTTTGGGTGCAATGTTGACATGAATTCCTCTATGTTTGTGCTGAAAGGCAGAAAGAGCAGGTATTTCTCTGCGTCGAGCTGGGTGATTTGAGCATCCTCCCCCGAGAATAGCTCTTAATTTCTTGAAATCGCTGTAAACTGTGGCCATGTCCTGGGAGCGAAGGAAACGCGTGTCGATTACTTTGGCTTGTTTGAGTCGCTGAAGCTCGTGCGAGAGGTTCGGAGTTTCATGGATGTGCGCATAGACCGATTGAGCCTCTTGTAGGGCATTGACGTGTTGCCTTGAGGGATGAGTTCAACGGGTTTGGCATTAAGCAAATCCCTACGGCCGGGGCAGTCTCGGGCCTGGTGGCCTTGCTTTTTACATCTCTGGCACACCATATGCTCAATGCCGCAAGCGCCTGGCCGATGTCCGACCACATAGCAGTCCAAGGCAGTGGCCTTTCCAAGATTGGTGATTTTTATTTGGTGGAAAAAGAAGCCAACTAAGAAGATTTCTAAGCTCGGATAGAGTTAGCGGAGTGTATTCTGATTCCTGCCTGATGCTGGAAGAGGAGGGTTGCTGTTTGGCGATGGTGGCGTGGCAGCGACTTGGGAGAAAGACGGCTAGTTAAGGAGTCTCAGGGAGGAGGAGATATTGTGTGGGAGATCAGAGGGTCGGTTTGCAGTATGGGCAGAGAGTTGGTGGGGGCAACTAATTCTGGGTTTAGGATGGGTGGTTGGATGCATGACTGAAACTGGGTTTTGAATTTTGGAGAGTGGGTATCGAAATTTGGAGGGAAAGCGGGTGATGTGACAAAAAGGTGTTGGTGGGATAGCTGTAAAGGAGAAAACTACTATCTTTATAGAGTAGGTGACAGGTGTGAGTTTGAGGTTTAGGGTAGGGAGCATAGGGTTTGGGAGTAGGATGACGACGGACTAGGGTTGTCCAGCCATCATGATGGGATAGGTTGAATCGCCTCTTTCCGTCATGAGAATCTAAATCATCTCATGAATGAAATTGCTTATTTCACCCTCTGAAACTCATAACAACGCCTCTCATTTAAACTTGGATGTAAACTCGAGTAATATCATGTTATATGATACACAATTATCATGTTATATGATACACAATTAACGTACAACACTACAAAATAATTATTTTACTGGTATAGTCATTGTCTTCTTCTGAAATCAGCTTTTCTTTGTCCTTTCTTCTTTGCTGTGCAGAAGTATCTTCTACAAGATCAGAAATCAGTGCAAAGCTATTCGCACATTGGCCTTTGTTGTTGTTATCGCTATTCTCCATTTTCTGTGAGAGAATAAAATGAGAGCATGAAATAAAAGAGCCTAACAATTCTATTTTTTAGTAGTTTAATTTATGTTCGTTCTACTGGTAAAGTAAACCATAATATTGTGTTATCGACATAATATATCCAATTTCAGATGGAGGTATTCTCAATTAGAACATGAAGTCTAACTAGATTTCAGTTTAAGGCAAACAGGAGTCTAGCGAAAAATCCAAAGAGCTGCTCGGTGGACCCAACAAGAAAAAAAGTGCAGAACCCAAAACCACACGTGGCGGGCTCCCAAAGGAACAACAAAGAACAGAGCGGAGAGGGGATAGAAGGCATGGGTTCTCGAGGGAAAAAGTAGCGCGTGATATTATGTGGCAAGAAAACAACGACATTTCGCGAACAATCCACGCCGTTCACTGGCAGCAACGAATTTCGAGCTTCTACACGAGAACACATCCGATGTGCCACAATAAAAAAGGAAGCTCTATGAACTTTTGTATTGAGACTCCCTTCTCTACTAAAAAAAACCTTTGGATCATAAGGCCGATATGGAGCGCGAAAATTTCAGATAAAATTCAGACCGTCAGACGCCCGAAAGAAGAAGCCAGCTAAAAGAAAAAAGTTATATAAGATCTGCGGTGTTGCTACAGTAAAATGACTTTTCTAAATTAATCTATTGTCTATACGAGTATACGACTATACGACTATACGTAGGTAGCTGAATCGGTAAATGATAATAGCATAATAGCAGCATATATATTATGTTATGTAGTAGCTAGCAATAGCATGGGTATAGGTGTATATAGTATGTGCCTATATGCCTATATGCCTATATGGTGAGTGAGCGAGTGACAGCGAGTTGCATAACACAAAAAGAGGAGATGGAGATCGAAATGGGCATTGGATTTCTGAATTCCGATGCTTGCTTTAATTTAAAGCTGTTTCCACAAGAAGACAAAGCTTCACAAGGGAATATATCATATATGATATATGCTAGCTTTTCAAGCTTGCCTTCTCTTCATCTCTCTCTCCCTCTCTCTCTTAGTTAATATTTTTCAAGAAAAACAATACTTGCTCGTCCTAAAATTTTCCTTCGTATTTGATCCCTTACAAATTTCAGTCATTTTTCTTAAATAAAATGAGTTACATACATACGTATGATTGAGTGTAATTAAAAGAAAAAAGGGTTAAATATGATATAATTTGTGAAATTTATGGAGTCAGAGGTGGTCACGTTGCGGTGTCTCTCTTTCCAAGGCCGCATGGGTCCCACGGCCCCCAGCAGCATGCAGGCCCACTCAAATTATATATCATCAATTAATTACCAATATGCCCCCATGGCCCACGGCCCATGGGCCATGGCTACCTTCTATTTGCATGTTGCAACAGATACAACGATCTTTGTATTGTATTTTCAGAAATTGTGACCATCAACAAAAAAGATTTTCTTTTCCTCAAGCTTGAATTATAAATTTCATATAATATAAACTTGTTTAGTTTTTTTCTCAAATGGTGACGGGTTGAGTCTTTTGGTGAATACATCGGCTAGTTGATCCTCGCTTTTGACATATAGAGTTTCAATCTCTCTTGATTGCAACTTTTCTCTAACAAAGTGATAATCAATCTCAATATGTTTTGTTCTTTCATGAAACACAAAATCAGCAGCTAGGTGTCTTGCGACTTGATTATCGCAATGCATTTTCATAAATTCATTGTTTGTAGGCTTACAATACACCCACAGACAAAAAATAAAATAAAGTTACAAGTCTTCTTGATCGGAAGTGCTCGGAGAGCGCATGAAATCGTTTATAGACAAAGGAAGAGGCCGACCAGCTTTCCATTATGCTTCCCTACCAAATATGCCAACTTTAACTTTCTTGCTTTAATTAATTAATTAATTATATGCAGCTAGCTAGCTAGATCCTAGCTGGTATTAGAAAGAGAGAAAGAGAGAAAGAGATTCAGAGGTCAAATAAAAGGAAGCAACCATGCATTTAACGAGAGCAGTAAAGTGAAACATGAGCAAACACCAAAAGCGACTCTGCTTAATTAATTATCACAGCTACACTAAATTGATTGTCGGTATTATATTATATTATTATATTACTAACAACAGTACATATATTTCTTATAAAGTGAGGTAATTGAATTCATTTAAACCCCAACAGGCAACAGGAGATCATTGTCGTACTGTTTGGAGAAAATAAATAATGTTGGTTCTCACAAAAGGCTTAAATAACCATATATATATATAGAACTGGGCTATGGTGCTTGATCAAGCACCAAGGGGTCGGTGCTTGATCATCAAATCTCACAAACGGACCGTTAAAATTTCGATTTATCATGCTCAATAATTTCTTTATATCAAAATCTTGTGAGATACCAAAATTTTCTATTTTTTGAATCTTGTAAGTATTTGTTTTGAATTTTTGAAAGTGACCAATTTTATGTATAAGCCTTGATTATTTTTATTACTATTTTTTAGTCATTTTCAAAAATCCAAAACAAATACTTACAAGATTCAAAAAATAGAAAATTTTGGTATCACGCAAGATTTTGATACAAAGAAATTATTGAGCATGATAAATCAAATTTTAACGGTCCGTTTGTGAGATTTGATGATCAAGCACCG
>CAXKVX010002419.1:0-18969 GCA_964058865.1 Eleocharis quinqueflora
GCATCTTGTGCGTCTTAGCGGTTAAGCCTGGGTGAACGCACAAACGTAGCAACATGACACATGATACTTGGTAATTAGCCAAATTTGAGAAGGGAAACACACACATTTTCTGGTTGCGAAGTTTGCATCAGATTATTTCGGATTGCTTTGAGCGGATTTTTCGAAATTTGATATCGCTTGATAACATTGTTGCAGCTTTCTTTAACGATTGCTTACGCCTCTTGTGCGTCTTAGCGGTTTAGCCTGGGTGAACGCACAAACATAGCAACATGACACATAATACTTGGTACTTAGCCAAATTTGAGAAGGGAAACACACACATTTTCTGGTTGTGAAGTTTGCATCAGATTATTTCCGATTGCTTTGAGCGGATTTTCTGAAATTTGATATCGCTTGACAAGATTGTTGGAGCTCTCTTAAACGACTGCTTACGCCTCTTGTGCATCTTAGCGGTTTAGCCTGGGTGAACGCACAAACAAAGCAACAAGACACATGATACTTGGTACTTAGCCAAATTTGAGAAGGGAAACACACACATTTTCTGGTTGCGAAGTTTGCATCAGATTATTTTGGATTGCTTTGAGCGGATTTTCCAGAATTTGATATCGCTTGATAGGGTTGTTGGAGCTCTATCTGACGATTGCTTACGCATCTTGTGCGTCTTAGCGGTTAAGCCTGGGTGAACGCACAAACGTAGCAACATGACACATGATACTTGGTACTTAGCCAAATTTGAGAAGGGAAACACACACATTTTCTGGTTGCGAAGTTTGCATCAGATTATTTCAGATTGCTTTGAGCGGATTTTTCGGAATTTGATATCGCTTGATAAGATTGTTGGAGCTCTCTTTTACGATTTCTTACGCCTCTTGTGCATCTTAGCGGTTTCGCGTGGGTAAATGCACAAACATAGCAACATAACACATGATACTTGGTACTTAGCCAAATTTGAGAAGGGAAACACACACATTTTCTGGTTGCAAAGTTTGCATCAGATTATTTGGGATTACTTTGAGCGGATTTTCCGAAATTTGATATCGCTTGATAAGGTTATTGGAGCTCTCTTTAACGATTGCTTACGCCTCTTGTGCGTCTTAGCGATTTAGCCTGGGTGAACGCACAAACGTAGCAACATGACACATGATACTTGGTACTTAGCCAAATTTGAGAAAGGGAAACACACACATTTTATGGTTGTGAAGTTTGCATCATATTATTTGCGATTGCTTTGAGCGGATTTTTCGGAATTTGATATCGCTTGATAAGATTGTTGGAGCTCTCTTTAACGATTGCTTACGCCTCTTGTGCGTCTTAGCGGTTTAGCCTGGGTGAAAGCACAAACATAGCAACATAACACATGATATTTGGTACTTAGCCAAATTTGAGAAGGGAAACACACACATTTTCTGGTTGCAAAGTTTGCATTAGATTATTTCGAATTGCTTTGAGCGGATTTTTCGAAATTTGATTCCGCTTGATAAGTTTGTTGGAGCTCTCTCTAACGATTGCTTACGCCTCTTGTGCGTCTTAGCGGTTTAGCTTGGGTGAACGCACAAACGTAGCAACATGACACATTATACTTGGTACTTAGACAAATTTGAGAAAGGGAAACACACACATTTTCTGGTTGTGAAGTTTGCATCAGATTATTTTCGACTTCTTTGAGCGGATTTTCCGGAATTTGATATCGCTTGATAAGATTGTTGGAGCTCTCTTTAACGATTGCTTACGCCTCTTGTGCGTCTTAGCGGTTTAGCCTGGGTGAACGCACAAACATAGCAACATAACACATGATACTTGGTACTTAGCCAAATTTGAGAAGGGAAACACACACATTTTCTGGTTGTGAAGTTTGCATCAGATTATTTCGCATTGCTTTGTAAATCGCGTATGACAGATTGTGTTATTTAGCAAAAAATACATTTTTAAATGAATATTTTAAACTATCTCAAATTTTGTTAATACATTAGCACTTCATGCATCGCACTTCATTTTTTAATGATTTTTTTAATGAATATTTTAAACTACACATGCCTAATGATACAAGACACATGACGCATCATGCATGACGCATGTCGTATGACCCATGACACATGTCTTATGACGCCTGGCACATGACGCATGACGCGGACGCATAACGCAAGTCGCATGACGTTAGGGGAATGACGCATTGCGCATGACGCATGACGCATGACGCATGATGCATAGCACATGACGTCAAACGCATGACACATGGCGTATGACGCGTGATGTATGACGCATGCCGCATAACGCAAGTCACATGGCGTTAGAAGAATGACGCATTATGAATGACGCTTGACGCATGCCGCATGACGCATGAACCATGGCACGCCTTGCGTCATGCGACGGTAAAGCAACGAACACATGTCGCATCACGCATGACGCATGTCGCATGATGCATGTCGCCTGTCGCATCACTCTTGGCAGCATGAAGCATGATGCATGACGCAAGGCGACGTCACGCATGACGCAAGGCGAATGACGCATGCCAGTTCGCACATGGCACATGACGCATGACACACGACACATAACGCATGGCATATGACACATGACGCATGACACATGGCGATTGACGCATACTGCATAAATGCACAATCTTCTATTTTTGGATATACTCATGTCTCACCAGCCGCCACTTTTCATACCTTTTAAGTTTTACCTGCCATTGTTTTTTCCGTTTTTATATTAATTAAATAGTTCCTTATAATTTTATTATTATAATACCGAAGTTTAGAGTTTAACTTTTTCGCGCAAAGCACGAACGCTTATGCCTAGTTCATTAAATAATGGGTCATTTATAGACCTGGTCCAAGGTTCATACTCATGTCTCATCATAAATTCCCACCAAAAAGGCCAAAAGGGTACCTACCTCTTAGTCATTCAGTCTACAGTGCATGCATATATTTAAGGGAAAATTTTCAAAATGACAATTGCAAAAGCTTGCAATTGTCAAAATACCACTACAAAATCTCTATTTGTCAAAATGACATTAAATTTCATTAGCTATTTTAATTATACCATTATCACATTTTCAACTCAATTTAATAATTCTTAAAAATAGCCATATTGCCCCTATACCCTTTATCTCTTTTTGGTTTGGGATTTTTTCCGACAAATACACTACATGATCTCAACTGGAAGAGTTACGGAGCAAATCTCCTAGGTGATCGACCTCATCTGGAAGAGAGACGGAGCAAGTATCTTAGGTGATCGACGGATCAACGGAGCAAATCCCAGCCCTCGCTGCCCGTCGCTCACCCTACCTTCGCCACTATTAGGTACGTTTTGAAATGTACCTGCTTGAAAATTTTCTAGATCGAAGATGCTAATCAACTTCACCGGAGAACTGGATTGCTGAATTGAAAATTTTGTCTTAATTCCTCCACGTTTTGAACTGTACCTATTTGAAAATTTATATTGAAAATTTTGAAAATCCAAGCCCTGGCCTACCCTCGCTCACCCTTTGGGGCGATTATCTAGTACCAGTGTAGTTGATTAGCATGTTGTTTGGAGTTTGAAGATTTTCTCCTATTAATCGGCACTATCCAGTACCGGCATAAGCTCTCAGGTACTGGATATTGTTGATTTTTCGTTGCATACCAGCATGGTACCCCTGGGCATTCGATTTTAATTCAGCCCCTGCATTCGGTTACAGAATAACAGAACTAAATGTGAGCCCCTGCATTCTTTTACAGAATTCTAGAGTTCGAAAAAGGTTAGACTTAGCAAGTGCAAAAATTCTGAATTTCCCATTTCTCAGCTTAGTGCAACATTTCTGAATTTCTATTATTCTTTTATTTTTTTTCAGAAAGAGGCTTACTAAAGGCCAAGCAAATGTCAAGGAAGAGGGTCAAGCAAGTGTCTAGAACATTTCTGAATTTCGGTTGGTGCAGCTTGAAGCTCCCATTTCTGTACTCATGTAGCATGACATTTGTACTCATAGGGTTTATTACTATTTTGTAGAACAAGCCTTGAATTTCGTACTGTGACATTTGTAGTGTCTAGAACTATTTTGTAGTGTGACATTTGTACTCATGGGGTTTATTACTATGCTTGAATTTCGGTTGGTGCAGCTTGAATTTCGGCAATTTGGTTGTCTTTAGCAGAATTTCAGAATGACAATGCAACTGTATTCCTTCTTACCCAAAGGTCTCACAACATAGCACAGCAAATTTCCACAATGTTTAACATCAACTAACTGTATTCGACTATACTGACCATGCACAAGCTTAATAAGGTATAAACTCTTTGAGTGTTAAAATACACAAGCTTTGGAGTCAAACTTTGAAATAAAATCTCTGGTAAAATTTCCTTTCCACACAGCATCCAAAGATTAGAACAATTATATTATTCCCATATCAATTACAGAAAATCCGGGTTCTCACATTAGAAACCAAATTCAGTAATAGATAACAATTGATGCAGTTCATTAGAGTTTCTTTGTAAGCAATCCATTCTTCCAGTTTTTTTTGCAGCATTTGTAAAAGTTGAAAAATCATTCTCGGGGGAAAATTTGAAGCAAAAAAGTTGCAAATAAGTGGTCAAATCTTGAGATATAAGGAAGGAACAATATGTTCAGTCTTAAAAATATTTTCCACCCAACGATCTCCTCTCTCGTCTGTCTTCCAGTTGAGGTCAAGTGGCGGAGCTCCGTAACTCTTCCAGTTGAGGTCATGTAGTGTATCTGTCGGAAAAAATCCCAAACCAAAAAGAGATAAAGGGTACAGGGGCAATATGGGTATTTTTAATTTTCAGAATTATTAAATTGAGTTAAAAATGTGATAATGGTATAATTAAAATAGCTAATGAAATTTAATGGCATTTTGAAAAAAATTTCTATATTTAAACAATGTTCAACTTGTGCTTCTAATTATTGTTTTAGATCTTAAATCCGTTTGTATTGTATTTGTATATCCCCTCTTTGTTAACCATGTTAGCTCATGTAAGAAGGTTAATAACATATTTGGTTTGAGATAACATGAGTTCTTGTTTATTTCGGTTGCTTTAATTCTCAAAAAATAGTGAATATCATCTAGATCTCTCATTGCAAATTAAAGTGCTCTTTAATTGATTGCTTACAAGCTAAATTTGGTCACTATTGCTTCCAGTAACGATCAGATCATCCACATAGACAAGAATGCGAGTGGTTTGTCCATGTTTAGTAAGTTGAAAAAGGGATGGATCATAGGAGAATGGTTTAAAACCCAGCTGTAACAAAGTTGTGCTAAGTTTTTTAAACCATGCATGAGGTGCTTGTTTAAGATCATAGAGGGACTTGTGAAGTAGGCATACATAATCTGGATGAGTGGAATCCAAGAAGTCTTATGGTTGGTCCATATAAACTTGTTCAGCTAGGTCACCATTCAAGAAGGATTTGAAAACATCAAGTTGCTTAAGAAGCCAATTGGAAGCAACAGCCAGAGATATCACAATTCTAATAGTAGTTGCACGCACCACAGGTCTGTATGTGAGATCATAATCCACACCTGGTTTCTGATTGTAAGCTTTAGCGATCAAACGAGCCTTATACCGGTCGAATTCTCTGTTGGCTTTTCTTTTGATCTTATAAATCCATTTGCAGCCTATAACTCACGTCAGGAGAAGGTACCAAGGTCCATGTTTTATTGTTAGCTAGAGCAGTGAGTTTCAAGGACATCGTTGTGCGCCATTGAGGGGGATCGATTTGCCTGGGTGAATGTCGTAGGTTCAGTTTCAGCATGAGCATGATGTGCTACAAAGTCAGAGAAGTCCCGTAGCTTTCTGGTGTTATCCTTCGTGCGAGTAACCATGGTGTGAATATTTGGTAAACGTAAAGAAGGGAGAGGCATCACATGATCACCAGGTGTTTGAGAGTTTATCGTGTTAGATAAGCCAGTGGTGTCAACGAGACGAACATGAGTAGACAAATTTGAAAAATGATGACCGTTGGAGCCATATGAATGCGAGTTGTGAGTAGATGTGCTGAGTTTATGCTGAGGAGAAGGATTGTTGGGTCCGATAGAAGTTGTAATAGGTCGAGAAGAGGTTTCAATTGTGTTGGGCTGAGTATTTAGTAGGATGGCTTGTTGTGGTGCAGATATAGATTGTATTGGGTTGTGAAGTAAAGGATCAGCAGAGTCGAGCCATGATGATGGTAGTAAGCCCAGTGAGATAGAGGCTGATTCTTGCACTGGTTGTTCATGAATTCACATCTGGTGAAGTACTTCATGAAGTGAAGTAGTAATCGAATGGTTTACAAAATTTCGAGATTTGCACGCGCGAATCTCAAAGTTATGTGAATCGTGCGATTGCTACTTCACTCCATGAAGTATTCCAGAGGATATTGATTCGTTGTTCATTGGGTTTATGGGCTGGATTTGTGAATGGAAATTTTGTTGCAATGAACTCAACATTGCGTGAAATAAAAATTATATTGGATAGAAGGTGTAAACAACGATAGCCTTTTTTTATGAAGCCCATATTCAATAAATATACATGGTTGAGATCTTAGTTGTAGCTTATGTTTGTATATGGACGAGTTAGAGGATAGCAAAGGCAACCAAGAGTTCTCAACATGTTGTAGTCGGGTTCTTTCTTAAAAAGCACTTGATATGGGACAAGATTTTGAGAGGGTAATTCATTGATTAGATAGACAATACTTGAAAAAAATCTCATCCCAAAATTTGTAAGGTATAAAAGCATGAGACATGGTAGCAAGAGAAAGCTCAATGATATGCCTATCTTTTCTTTCGGCTACCCTATTTTGTTGAGGGATATAAGGGCAAGTTTTTTGGTGTATAATTTGAGAAATTTTGGTAGATATTGGTTTGTACTCGGCACTCTCATCGATTCTAAGAGTTTTGATTGTGGTATTGAACAAGTTCTCAATTTGAGCTTTAAAATTAGAAAATATGTGGCAAGCTTCACTCTTGTACTTCATAAAGAAAATTCATGTGAAATGAGAGTAATCATCAATGAATGATACATAGTATTTAAATCCTTGAGATGATACAATTGGAGAGGGACCTTATACATTGGAGTGAATAAGTTCTAAAGGAAAAGAAGAACATGAACTAGAAGGTGAAAAAGGTAAAACACGTGCCTTAGCTTGGAGGCAATCATGACAAAATGTAAAATTTTCCCTAACACAAGGTAATCTATTGGTATTGATAACTTTGATGGTAGTTGTAGTTTATGGATGACCAAGTCTAACATGCCAAATGCTTGTTGTAGTCTAGTGGTGACAAAGGCTTGAGGAGACTTGGAAAAATTTGTGGAAGCCTTCATCTTGAGTGTGTAAAGTCTATTGAGACTAGGGATTTGAAGAGGTAGATTCTCGGTGAGGAGGTCCTTAATTGAACAAGAAGAAGAAGCAAAGTTAATAGATAAATATGGATTATCATGAAGTAATCTTGATAAACTTAAAAGATTAGTAGTAAAGTTTGGCACATAAAGTACATTTGTGAATTTGATAGAAAGGTTGGAGAAAATGAGTGTAGTAGAACCAATATGAGATATAGGAAGATCAATTCCATTACTAATTTGGAGTTTGTCGGGTTCATTATAAGCAAAATAGGGGAGAGATTGTTGAGATCACTTGTCACATGATGATTAGCACTCGAATCAATTATCCAATCGGAGGTATCTTGATTAAATGTGTTGGACTGGGCTTGTACAGTATAGGCTCGAAATTGAGGGTTGGGCTTCCATTCGATGTCTTTTATGTATCTATTATAACAAAGTCTGGCCCGATGACATGGTTTTGAACAGATTTGACAAATAATGGGCTCCTTGTTTTCTGGGTTCTAAGATAGCATAGTTGAATGAGGCCCAAAAGGTTTGGTAGATGAATTAGGCCCATTGAAAGAGGAATGAAACCCATCAAATCTTGGTTTATCTTCAGCAAACGAATTTTAGTTGGATTTGTATCGATTTGTACCAAATCGACTTGTGTAAAAAGCTGATTCGGCTAAAGCTTGGCTTCGGAGCAAAGCTTCATGGCCTAAGAGTAACCTCGTAAATCAGAAAATGAGAGAGATATGTTGCATCAAGCGGTAGAGACAGCAGCTACTATCGAGTTGTATTCGATGTCGAGGCCATTGATGGTGAAGGTGAAGAAGATAGTCAGAGCAAGTACGACCCTCTTTGCTTGTTGTTTGAATCTAGTGTTTTAGTTCATGGAGACGAGCTCGGGATGTGGAGGAGTATTCATCAAGAGATCTCCAGAATTCTCGAGTAGTGGTACTGGAAATGACTTGAGCCATGAGAGATTCTGTGAGGGAAGAACGAAACCAACCGAGCAGAAGCTGGTCCTGTCGATGCCAAAAAAGATAAGACGGATTGACGTCGAATTGACCATTGGTATTGTGGATTGTGCTTTCAGGTGGTGGAGTAGGGGTAGATTCAGGATTTTCGTTAGGGAGGCAAGATTTATAATTTTTTTCTAGGGAAAAAATCAGACACATTTTTAAATATACATGGTTATTTTACAAAAAAAAATTAAATCGTACAAATATACATGATTATTTTGCGAATTTTTTTTCCAAGGAGTAATTAGGAAGTATTTGGTTAAATATGTTTTCCTCTATTTGATTATGTCTTAATAATGGTGAAGTTGGTACCATCCAACCATTTTGCATCCTACTATTAATGTTTTGGAGTGGCATGAAGCTCACATAGATCCGTTCCTGGGTGTAGAGTCGATGAACCTTGCAAGATTGTAGCCATGAATTAGGGGGAGAATCTGAGATTTCCAGGTAAGGAAGTTGGTTTCGTTCAATTTCACGGCTATTGGAAGATTCAAAGAGAATGTGATTCGAGGTTGAAGGATTGGCGACAGACTGATAGTAACGCTGGAGATAGAATTGGAGAAACGTAGAGGCGAAGTTGTCATGAATGAGTTCGATCTTGGAGATCTTGATAGAGTAAGAAGGAAGAAGATGCCATCGAAAAAAGTTCTGATATCATATAGAAGTTTAAGAGATAGCAAACAGAAATGATCTTTGTAATTATTCTCTACAGCATCGAATTACATCTCTATTTATAGCAATGAGACTGCTTATACTTTGTACATAATTACAATGTAAATAAAGCCTAACAATACTTCTGTTATAAATAAATGTTGTGATCATATGTGGCCTGTTGTGATAGTTGTTGTGTCTCTATAGAAATTAATACTTTGAACTTTTTCTTTTGCTTAGCTCGTGACTCGTGTAGACTCGTCGAGAAGTTCTGTTATGAATAATGAATAGAAATCTCAATATTTAGAATTTTCACTTTGAGATTATTATTTATGAATCAGTTTCAAAGAAACGGATATAAATTATCGGAACCCAACTAAATCTTGAATTGCAAAACTAACTGTTGAAAGTTACTGGAAAAAGGGGGATTTATCAAGCAATATTAATATATTATTAATTAATACTCAACATATCCACTCCAAGGATAATTACTCACCAAATTAGAAAAGAAAATAGAAAGAAGTATGAATAGATAAATACAAACCGACTGCCAACCAAAGGAGCACTCAAAACAGGTTTCTGAGTTCATGGCGTGACACGTGGCACCATCACTTGGCTGTATACTTAACAGGTAAGCTAACACTTGTTACAAACACAAAATAGAAAATCTATTTAAAAATTTAAACCAACCTCGGTTCTTTGGGACACCTAAGGGCTAATGCTAAGGCTAAGGAAATTCGATTGTATTATCATCACGGCCACGGGAATTGGACCGATTTTTTAATATTAGAAATTTATTAAATAAAATATAAATAAACAGAAAAATTGATACAAAAGCGCTAAAAACAGAAAGGATCGGTATTGAAAACACAGGCCATTGATTTTTTTTTCAAGCACGAAAGTCTCAATATTTCTTTATTATTAAAAATATTATTATTTTATTCCATGAATTAGATTATAATTAGGTCATTTTTCGTAACAACTTCGACAGCGCTCGTCGGAATCGTAATTAAATTTTTTTATAGTCGCAAGCCATCGAGCTGTAGATATTTGAGTCTACTTTCACCGCATCAAGCCCGATTTGAAATCGGAGAAACGAGCGACTCATAATTGATTCTGACGCAAACTCATGATAAAAAAATTACAAATTAAGACATAAGTTGAATATAGAGCTAAATTTTAGATGCACATTCCTCTGACCGCAAATCCGACTCGACAAATGAAAGTAGACTCGAATATCTACAGCTTGATGCTTTGCGATGATTAAAAAAACTAATTACGATCCCAACGAGCGCCAACTGAAGTTGCTACAAAAAAAGTATGATTAGCATTTTTTTTCTACAAACTTCAGCTACGCTCGTCGGGACCGTAATTAAGTTCTTTTTATCGTCGCAAGTCATCGAGCTGTAGAGATCTGAGTCTACTTCCACCGCGTCGAGTCTGATTTGCGATCGGAGAAACGAGCAACTCAAAATTGACTATAACGCAAACTCGTGATAAACATTACTAATTAAGACATAGGTTGAAGATGAAGCCAAATTTAATATGCACATTCCTCCGACCGCAAAGCGGACTCGACAAGATGAAAGTAGACTCGAATATCTACAACTCAATGACTTGCGACGATAAAAAAAAACTTAATTACAATCTCGATGAGCACAACTGAAGTTGTTACAAAAACTTACCTAAATACAACCCAACTCATAAATTAAAACATATTTAATTTATGTAAGTTTAATTTATGAGTTGGGTTGTATTTAGGTAAGTTTTTGTAACAACTTCAGTTGTGCTCATCGAGATTGTAATTAAGTTTTTTTTATCGTCGCAAGTCATTGAGTTGTAGATATTCGAGTCTACTTTCATCTTGTCGAGTCCGATTTGCGGTCGGAGGAATGTGCATATTAAATTTGGATCCATCTTCAACTTATGTTTTAATTAGTCATTTTTATCACGAGTTTGCGTCAGACTCAATTTTGAGTTGTTCGTTTCTCCGATCGCAAATCAGACTCGACACGGTGGAAGTAGACTCAGATCTCTACAGCTTGATGACTTGCGACGATAAAAAGAACTTAATTATGGTCTCGATGAGCGTAGCTGAAGTTTGTAGAAAAAAATGCTAATCATACTTAATATTTTTTTTGTAGCAACTTCAGTTGCCCTCATCAGGATCGTAATTAATTTTTTTTATTGTCGCAAGGCATCAAGATGTAGATATTCAAGTCTACTTTCATCTTGTCGAGTCTGATTTGCGTTCGAAGGAATGTGCATCTAAAATTTGGTTCTATATTCAACTTATGTCTTAATTAGTAATTTTTTATCATGAGTTTGCGTCAGAATCAATTCTAAGTCGCTCGTTTCTCCGATTGCAAATCGGACTCGACGCGGTGGAAGTAGACTCAAATATCTACAGCTCGATGACTTGCACGATAAAAAAATTAATTACGATCCCGACGAACGCTGTCGAAGTTGTTACGAAAAATGACCTAATTATAATCTAATTCATGGAATAAAATAATAATATTTTTAATAATAAAGAAATATTGAGACTTTGGTCGCATAAAAAAACAATGGCCGGTGTTCGCAACTCCGATCTTTTTTATTTTTAGCATTTTTGTATCAATCTTTCTGTTTATTTATAATGTATTTATTAAATTTCCAATATTAAAAAAATCGCTTAATTGGAGAGGGGAAAAACAATTGTACGGCCGCCAATCCTTGTCAACCTTTCTTTTATTTTTTCTTTTTCCTTTTCGTTTTCTTTTTATTTTTACACAAAAACAATAAAACATGCGTTTGTTTGTTCGCCGAAGGCAAGCTCTCACCAAGTCACCATTTCACCAACCTCCCTGTAAATTATAAATACCCCCCTTCACACAACATTACCTTTTCAAACATTCTCTATAGATAACAGATCCATACATACACTCCCAAAAATATCAAAAGAAAAGAAACCAAGCACCTCCTCTGTATGTCTCTAATGGAGGAACAATGGAAACGAGGCCCCACCATAGGATACGGTTCCTCTGCTACGGTCTACCTCGCCGCCTCACCTAAATCCGGTGAGCTCTTCGCCGTTAAGTCTAAGGAGCTCTCTCAGGCAGCAGACTTAAAGACAGAACAGACCATCCTCTGCTCTCTCAACTCTCCGCACATTGTTTCTTATCTCGGTTTCGACATCTCTTCTGAGTTCCTAAATGAGAAACCGGTGTACAATCTCTTCCTAGAGTATGCACCAGATGGGTCCCTCTGTGATGAGATCAAAAGGAACGGCGGTTGGTTAACCCAAGATAGGATCCAAACCCGCACATGCGAAATCTTGCATGGATTGGTGTATTTGCACGAACAAGGAGTCGTACACTGTGACATGAAGTCTCAGAATGTTCTAATCGGATCGGACGGGTGTGCGAAAATTGCAGATTTTGGGTGTGCGAAAAAGGGTGTCGCATCCAAGAAGGAGCCTGTTAGAGGTACACCGATTTTCATGGCACCAGAAGTTGCGAGAGGGGAAGAACAGGGGATACCGGCTGACATATGGGCCCTCGGTTGCACGCTAATAGAGATGGCAACTGGTGGGCCACCATGGGAGGGTTTCTCTGACCCCATAAGCGCAATGCACAAAATTGGGTTCTCCAACGAGGTGCCGACAGCGCCTAGTTGGTTGTCAGAAGAAGCAAAAGATTTCTTGAGCAAGTGTTTGAAAAGAGATTGTAGAGAAAGATGGAGTGCCAAGGAGTTGTTAAAGCATCCCTTTGTTACATGCTCTGTTTCAAAACAGAGCATCAGAGAAACATGGGTTTCTCCGACAAGCAATCTGGATCAGGGATTTTGGAAGTTGCTTTCTTCACTAGAAGGAGAGGATGAAGAAGAAAGTATGTCAGAGAGAATTAAGGCGATAATTGAAGAATTTAATGGCAAACCGGATTGGAGGTGGGATGATGCGAGTTGGGTTACAGTGAGATGCAATGGAGAAATGATAGAAATCGATGAATCAATACTATCATCCAGTGTTACAAACGAAGATGAAGAGTTGTTTTTGGTTAGTGAGAGAAACATAGAAAGAAGCTCGGTTAGTGTTTCATGGTTAGGTGATTTGGATGAGATGGTTCCAAGTCAAAATGAGATTAGTGTTTGTAATTGTGATTATCATTATGATTTTGAACATGACCTTGTTGTTGATTGTGTAAAGCAAATTATCAATAGATTCAGTTTTTCAAAAAAGTCTATCTGTGTTTGTGAAAAAAGAAATGCTGCTTTTACTTTATTTTCTCCTTTTTATTTGAGGAATTATGAAAGTTGCCAAATTTACATGTTAAGTAACCAGTCTAACAAACCATCTTTTAAAAAGAAAGAAATTAAAAAAAATAAAAAGAAGCACATGGACATGGTCTACACAGCAGTGAAGTATATTGATTCAATAATCAATAGAGATAGAGAATCTTAAGAGGTATAAATGATTGATGGAATCATGAAGGAATTATGCGGCGATATTTACCAGATGGGCCATATGATCCCATATATGCTCCTAAAGAGTAAAATATGAAGGATACAGAAATTTACAAGAAAATATGTATGTATCAGTATCACATTCACAGAAACCATTTTTTACTGTAACGCATGTATCATGCATCATGCATCTGGCATCTGCATGAACATGATTAGGTAACTATGATATTACTTATCATGTATCAGTTGGGCTGGGACTGACACTGAAAGTATGAATGAATGAATAAATGAATTCAAATCAAATTCAACAATTCAACAGCATGTGCCAAATTTGAACATCTACATACATGTGCCTTATATTTCAGAAAAGAGAAACAAAAAAGCAGATCTTTTCCAACTGCAATATTTTGACACCAAAATAACTTCAATTTTAATACCCTCTTATTTTCAATATAAATAGCCATACATGACTCGCTCTTCAACAGTTCAAAGTCAATGGTTTTTTAGCATCATCTCAACAATTCTAAAATTAAAATAAGTATATAATATAATTTAAATATCAACAAAATTTGATTTTTTATCAAATCAGTATTAGAATTATCAAAATAATCATTGTCATATGATCCTCTTCTTTAGAAATTTTATATATGTTTAAGAAATTGTATGCGATTTGCTGATATGGAGTCTCAGTCTCGTATAATTAAAAGTGGTACAATATATAGAAAGTCTTATCCCTGGTACGTGCCTGATGGCGTCATTGAGTGAAGTATGAAACAATAACCGAGTAAACATACATATTTGCCACTGTTTTATTTTCCATCTTTAATTTTTTTTTTCTTTTGTTTGTATCTTTCATCATTATCCAATACTCTAACAAAAAAAATGCTTATCCAAATTTAATATCGATGCCTAATTATCAAGCACGTCAATTTGTAATTGTAAAAGCAGTTGGTAGATGTGATTCAGATTCAATGATTTGACCTCATCAGTATTCAGTCATCAGTCATCAGTCATCTCTCTTGGGTCTTGGCTTTGACCTCTTTAGCGTCGCCACTGAGTACTGACTCTTACTCCTCCCATGAAATTGTGAGACCAAATTCCCAATGATACCACGTGCTCTTTATACTTTATGTACATAACATAGGCACAGCACAACTCTCTTGGATTGGAGTATATGGGATGCATGAATTAGTATGATAGTTCATAGTTGTTAGTCTTTATATTGAAACAAACCGGACTTGTCGACTACACCTGGCTCTCTCTAACAGCAATAGTGCACTTGATCCCCATCAAGCGCTACAAAACAACTGCCACAGAAGTCATACAGGATCTTCGATCATGCTGTGCATAGCACTAGCAGTCTAGCACCACCTCAACTTAAACGTGGGTAAAAGAATCGAGTCCTAAGTAAATTTAAAAAGAAAAAAAATAGAATGCGAAGAAGATATATAGGAAGTTGCCGTTCCGAGGTCAAATAAAACATTTTCCAAGTGTGAGAAGAAGCCTTTTAATTAACTTCCCGAAATTGTGCACTTCCAATTAGTTCCAACAAGTATACAAATATTGTGCCTAGCATTACTCTATACAAAATTGGGGAAAATACACCGGCATTCCCCACAGCCCAATCAAGAATATAAAAAAGAAAAAGAAAAAATGAATTATACTGCACTAAGGCCTGCCATTGTTCCAACCTCATAAGGATCAACATAATAATACAGTTTGGTTTTACTGGCCAGAGACAGTCCAGTGGCTAGCGGGAGGTTCCTGAAACCCGATCCACCATTCTCAGAAATATCATCCGCAAAAGGTAGTCACATCTCCAGAAAGCCTGAATATATATCATTGTACGCGCTTGAATTAGCTCTGAAAAATCAAAGGCAACTCTGAGAGTTTTAACTTTTGCTTAACAGCATATGTAAAACAATACTATAGTTAATTTAGTGGGGTGACCTCAGAAAAATTACATATTGTAAAAAGATCATGAAAATATATTTGAACCATGCATGGAGATTGGAGAGTTAGATGAAACCTAAAAGCATGATCACTTACCTGAAAAGCAAAAACTTGGATGTACAAAACAGCAGGGGATATAGCACGGTCTTCTAGGCATGTGAGATAGGATTCACATAAATCGCCATTTACAGAAGGTGACTGGGTAACACGGAGGCGGATTCTCTACCGCGCAGCATCAACGGACGTCCATAATTTCCGACGCTGTAAGCTACCAATGGCTCAAATTTGATCAGAGAAGTCTGATATTATAAAATTTAATTTGTATGAATCTCAATGAAATTTAACTTGTAGAAGATCTGGTTTGGGGTAACCACATTAAAATAAACAAACCGAAATCCAGCTACGCTAGGGCCACCAGGTGAGAAGTGATAGTAACTGTTCTAATATAAGGTCGTTATCTCTATTTCTTTCCTCAGCAGCAATCTGTAGAATAAAGAAGAAAAAAATCAACTCAAACCCAAAACAAAAGCTTTTATTGGAAATAAACATGACTTTTGTATTATTTTGTTCACTTTTTGTTTTATTGGTTCCATATTCCATCAATGCAAAATGGAACTTCTTACTGCACAGTATAAAGGATTATTATCATGGCCATTGTTTGAGCGAAAAGAATAGTCAGAGTAAGTGACAACAATGACAATGAATCAATGATCTAGTCATTACTTCGATCATACGATTATCAGCATAATTTCCGAACATTATCAGCATAATTGCACACACTAACTAAGGAAGAATAGTCAGAGTATACGATTCAAATCGATTGTGGCAGGGTCCACACTAATTGAAAGTAAGGCCCGGTCTCTTTCGGCAGAAGAAAGATTCGATTTCAGCCGTTGGATCTCGAGTTTCATTGACTGTTCAAAGCTGAGGCCCCTCCCTTGTAAAAGTTGGCTAAGAAATAAGGCGAGACATTTCATTTGGTAAAAGAAGTTAATTAAGTGGTTGTTGCCATTAAACTCAATTGGTCATCTGCAGTTCTAGAGCTAAATTTGGTAATACCCAAACTGCCCAAGAAAGAACATACGAGAAAATGAGCCATGGAGTCTTTATTGATACAACAGTCTAATCGAATTCTATGAAAGTTGAGACATCTATAGTTCTTGCGGAGTCAAATCGATGCATATGAAGAGGTTTAATAATAAATGACAAAAATAAAGGATTATTATCATGGCGATCATAAAAGCTACAACGGAGCACGATACAACAATGACAATGAATCAATGATCTAGTCATTACTTCGATGTGAGCGAAAAGAATCGTGTGGGCTGTGGCGTGCGAACCCGTTCGTGAATCTTCTGAACCCCGACCAGTATAAATTAATTTTGTCCGACGATTAGAAAACTGGAAATGGATTAACAGATGGATCCAATCCGCTCGTATAAAGACCAGTGTGGGTTATTACCTTTTTAGAGAGGACCCGAAGGGTCTCTCCTGGACTGCCAACGCAAAGTTTTTTGAACGTTATGTATTTAGTTTGTGAACGACGTAATATTAAACGCAAGAGATTTTGGTTGTGTTAATTAAATGCAATGTTTTTTTTATTATAGCAAAATCCCAAGTCAGTGTGTGCAATTATTGTTTGAACAATGCTTCCTTTCAATTCCACATGATCCAAATAAATGCTGCAAAAATTGTTCCCCGGTTTTGTTTATCTTGATCGTTGAGTGTCATTATTGATAACCATAAGTTTGTAATTGAAGATGTATCCAAGTTGTTGCTACTTGAATGTGAATATTTTTTTATAGTCCAAAAATTTTCACTGGTTTTGCATTTGATGAACATGTGTTCTACTATTTCATCTGTATGTTTACAAATGATACACATTTCTTCAACTTGTAAACCTCTATTAATTAAATTATCCCTTGTGAGAATTTTCTATTATAACACTAGCCATGTGAATAGTTTAAATTTGAGGGCTATCTTGAGATTCCATACTGTATTTTTCAGTTCTATTTTTATTCCACCATTGTTTAAGAATGCATACATGGATTGAACTGAGTATTTGCCATTTGATTCCATACACCATAGTGAAGTCCTCATTTTGTGAGATATTTAAATTGTCCAATATACCCTTTATTGCTTTTTTTTTTGTTTCTCATTTCATTACTACATCCCCTAGTCCAGTGCAGATTAATGTTGCCTTTGTTCCAAATTCTTTCTAAAGAAATATTGTTATATTTATATTTGTGAAATACTAATGGATATTGTATTTTTAGAGCATTGTTATCATGCCATGTGTCATTCCAAAAATCAATTGTTTTTTTCATTTCCCACAATTCTTTTGTTGTTAATTTGTACTAATCTGTATAAATGACTTACTTCTGTCCAAAAAGGAGAGGCATTAGTACTAAATTTGTTGTATTTTGCTGTTATTATTTTTTTTCCATAATCCCTGATATTCATTATATATAAACAACCAAGCCCACTTGCATATCAATGCATTGTTCATTTGTATTAAATTTAGAATTTCCCAACCTCCATATTCTTTTTTCCTACACAACTTTTCCCATTTTACTAGACAAATTTTCTTTTTGTGTTCAGTCCCTGACCATAAAAATTTTCTTCTTATTTTATCTATTTCCCTCCGTACCCATTTTGGCATTTTGAAAATAGATATATAGTATAATGGTATGGAAGATAATACATAATTTATTAATATTAATCTACCTCCTAATGACAGCATCTTGCCCTTCCAGATGGGTAATTTTCTTTTGATTTTTTCAATTAGTTTTAAGTTTTAACCAATTTTCTTTATTTGAATATTTCCAATGAAGTGGTTGTCCTAGGTATTTAATAGGTAATGTTCCTTGTTTACATCCTAGAACATCAGTATAGTATTGACCTACATGCTTATCAATGTTCAGAGGTATGATCTCAGACTTTTGATAATTTATTCTTAATCATGTTAATCCCTCAAATGTTCTTAACATCCCTTTTAGATTTAGTATCATCTCATGGTTTGCTTGTATAAAGATTAGTGTATCATCTATGTATTGAAGATGCATTATTTTGTTACCATTTTCCAATGTTGTCCCTAGCCCTTGAAAATGATTGTTTTGAATACGAGAGTTTATTAATTTAGTGAGACTATCTACTGCTAGAATAAAAAGGTATGGTGAAAGAGGATCACCTTGCCTTAGATCCTTTTTGCATTCAAAATAGTTGCCTATTTGATTGTTTAAGATTACTACACTGTGGCCTTTGATCAGAGATTTTTGTATCCAACAGATCCATTGTTCACTAAAGCCTCTATCTTTTAGTGTTTTAAAAAGGTATTGCCAACTTATATTGTCAAAATCTTTTTGGTAATCTAATTTTAAAAGAATGTCTTGTTCCTTATTTTTATGTACAGTGTCTAGTATTTCATGAGATGTGATCATACTCTCCATTATATTTCTGTTTTTCAAACCAGCACTTTGATTTGGACTAATTATTCTTTGAAGAACAATGGCCATTCTATTAGCCAATACTTTTATAAAAATCTTGAAACAACAATTAATGAGACTTATGGGCCTATAGTCATATATTGTATTTGAGTCTTAATGGGTATGTG
>CAXKVX010002420.1:0-106321 GCA_964058865.1 Eleocharis quinqueflora
CGTCAAAAAAATTAAGCTAATTCTTTAGAAATTTAACGAAAAACTAATGTGACATCTAAATGATACCATATTTGAAAGATGAATTATTATACAATCTTAGAAGAAAAAAGATACACTGCGTCTTAGTTTTGATTAACAATTTTTATGAAAAACAACGAAGAAGAGGCTAAATTTGAAGATATCTCAATTTCAGTAATTGAAAATGGTAAATCAAAATTTGATACAAAATTTGATGAAAGTGACCCTTAATTAATGATTCAAATACATTGTCAAGTCAAATCATTAAATATACTAATATATTTTAGAATTATGTTAATCGTTCTACGATCGTAAACTTATCTTTTAATATCCTATCCCAATTTCCCACGTTACCTTTTTTTTTTATCTTCGCCTGATCAGCATCAGCTGTTTTCCTATATTCAATTATCAATTATGCACGTCAAAAATACTTTTTCTCTGACGTTGCTTCGGTCTGGTATTTATGGAATATGCCATTATGCGTTCATACTTTGACGTGGGAAGCATCACCGGTTTGAACCAACTACATATATAAATATATATATATATATAGAGCATGGCTAAAATAATATGCATAGTACACTCCATAACGTACTATGCATATAGATATAGGTCATTAAATTGAAATTTAAGTTGCTCAATAAATTCTTCATATGAAAATATTTTAGGAAATAAAATTTCGTGATTTTTAGAGCTTTCTAGCTATTTTTTAAATATTGTTTAAAAACAGTCCAGATTTAATACTACAAAAGTGTCATTTCTGGATTGTTTTTAAAAAATAGTAAGAAAACTCTAAAAATCACGAAATTTTATTTTCTACAAGATTTTGATATGAAGAATTTATTGAGCAACTTAAATATCAATTTAATGACCAAATTAGATACAAATGGACGCATAGTACGTTATGGAGGTGTACTATACATATTATTTTAGCCATGCTCATATATATATATATATATATATATATATATATATATATTTTGCTCAGCTAAGTCTATTCAAATAATTTTGCACATTACGCATAATCTTGTGTATGGTAATTATATTTTTTTTCCTACATTTTTTCCCTTCCTTCAAAAACCGACCCCAACAGAAAAAGAAAAAAGAAAAAAGAAAACCACTTGACAAGTCTAATTAACTTCATGTGCATGCCTAATGTGCATCAAGTTCTCGAAAATCTAATCGAATGGAGATCAGGAGATGTATCACGTTTGAAGCGAATTAGATCCTCGAATTCACAATTCGAAAAACGATCATTAGCATCTCGTATGAAAACTGTTTGTTTTGCTCTCTTCCAATTTAGAGAAACAAGTCTTCTATACTGGTATTTCATTTCTTGTTTATTCTTCTATTGTCAAAACTCAAAAGAGAGTATATACTTCAGTGTTATTTGTTTCATAAAAAACAGCTGATATCTTGTAACCCTTCGTTCTTTTTTAAAAAAGAAAACACCAATAAGAAGTTAGATTTGATAACAATTAACACGATTTAACCTAGAGTCAGCAAACACCGTGCACAATAAATTGTGTTAGTATACACGCTCATAATTTGTCTGACGTCGTTGTCTCTTTGAGACTGTCACAGATAAATGCACAGCAAAATCTGCTATAGTATACAGCTGAGATACTGGTAAATGGTTGCTTCTCTTTTTCGTTTTATTTATTTCTTTCTATTTCATTTTCATCGGATCAATCTCTTGGAAAATGAAACTTTGCTGATTTGTGTTGGTTTGAGCCAGGCCCATAATTGAATGGGCTAAACAATTATACAAAAAACAAAACTGGGCTTTATATATTTAAGCACAAGGCTATAAAATAAATTGTAAGCTTGGTAGGAAGTCTCGCGTTAAAAGCCACTATTTATTTTATTTTAAGATACAAAAAATATAAAAATGATTTATAAGATTTTTTTTGCAGTAATATTTAAACAAAACACATTTTTTTATTCCACAAGCAATTGGATTTTTTATGACAATTTCGTAAAGATTGTAAAACGGACTAACGGAGAAGCACACATAATTATATTTGGAAATATTTGATCTGCAGAGAACAACAAAAATATATCACTATATATAAAAAATAATTGTATATTATTTTCCTGATGTGATATTTTATTATGAGGCATTGACAACACTATTATTTATTATATGTCCACAAATTTATGACGTATTTTTATGGCAATATGAAGCGAACAACAACAAATTGTTACAATTTAATTGTATTGCTCTTAAATAATTGTTTCTTTTTCTGATACAATCATTTTGTTAACATTAGTGTTGTGACAAAACTCGTACGGGTCAACCCGACTCGCGTCCGTCCGTCCTCGACGCCCGTTCGAACCCGCTCGTAGACTCAATTTGTGCCCGCCCGTATCATTGCCAAAGGGCGGATTTCATACGGGTTTTGAGTCGCCCTTCGAAATTTCACCGGTGGTAACTCGTCCCTTCCTAAACTGTCCCCAACCCGCCCGTGCCCGTGACCCGTAACCTGTTCGTAACCCGCCTCAACCCGTCCCGACCCACTCGTAACCCGTCCCAACCTGCACCAACCCGTCCATAACCCGCCCCAATCATTCTCAACACGCCCCCAACCCACCTCAACCCGTCTCAACCCGCTCCAACCGCCCCCACCGGCCTCAACTAGTGACCAGCCCGTACTCGCCCCGTCCCAACCCGTCCTGCCCAATCCGACGGATCAATGGACGGGTTTGAGTCATCACCCCAAATTCAACCCGTCTCAACCCATCCTGTTTAACCCGTCTCACCCATGCAACTCGTGACTCTTTTCAAACCCGCGACTCTGACAATCCGCGTTCTTGCCCGTTAGTTTGGTCAACCCTAGATAACATGCAGAAAAGTCCCTTGATATCCGTGATTCCAATTCAAGTATATGACAAAAGCGCAAACACACACTGTTCTAGACGAGTCAGAGAACAGTGTTAGGCACAGAACTGAAGCTAACCAGTAACCACACTGACAAGATTTTAGTTTAAATTGTAGATCCCCACATCACACGACTGTGCTCAATACATGCATGCGTTCTATTCTGACAAGGTCCACACAACGAACCTATAGTTTCTGTTTGTTGAAACATTGAAAATGGGAACCTGTAGTTGTACACAGTATTACATTATTATTCGCCATTCAAAAATCAGAATTACGCTGGGTGAAATAACAGCCGTTTCAGAGCAGTATAGAGTAGTTGTTTTGTTCAAGGGAGAACAACGCTATTGCATTTGAAAGAAGGATATTCGTGTAGGAAATTATGAGCTAGATATAAGTACTGATTGATCAATGATGACAGGAACGGAGGCAGGCAGTATGCTTGGGCAAGTTCGGGCTTGATTTTCAAAAAACGCAAATTTTAATGTATTTTTAGTTATTTTTGTAGTGAAAAATAAGTTTTTAATGATATTTTAGCTCAACCTCCGGGCTCGGACTTTATTGTGCCCGGGTTTAAAAAGTCTTTGGATCCGCCCCTGGAGGCAGGGGACGACTGTAGGAATTTCACTACCTTCAAAATATTCGCACAAAATTTATAAACAGTATTGTTTCAAGTGCTATATTATATTTTTTACGATTATTAGAAGACATAATCATCCTCAACAAATTTTTTTAGATCTCAATCTCTCCAATCTAAAATCTTGCATCCGCAGCTTTGATGTGTACGATAAAAGTTTAAAATGGAATTGACATAACAGTTTAAAAATTCTAATAAATAAAAATGAGAGTATGTCTTTCTTCTCAAACTTTTTTTGAGATTTTTTTTCATTAAATACAAAAATAATGAGTATGTTTGCCCTCGACTCAAAGTCTCAAGAACGAGATTTTCTGTCGCGCAACATATCATGCGCATATAATTTGGATCATCATTTGCTTCAAGATTTGTATTTTCTCAAACTTATTATCTGACTTCCTGAATCAAATATGAACAGTGCAAAAAATCTGAAGCAGTCCTTGTTATTGTATTTCTTTCGACTTATGAAGTCTACAATTTCAATTGTCTCTTAAATTTCATGTATACTAGGTACCTAGTTTTACCCTTATTTTAGGATTAATATCATATTTGTACTTTTTCAATCAAAAAAAGACTAACTATAAATCATTCGAGAAATCAAAGTTTCTTTTTTGAATTAAACAAATTCATACTAGTAAATAGGAGAGTCTTTTTTTTATAAAACGTCTACTACTGTGCTTTGATTATCATAAAACTTAATTAAGAATCTCTCTATAACTGTATAGTTTGAAGTGTCGCGAGTTTGGCTTTGTGGATTTGCCATGATTTTTTGCCATTTTTCTAAAAATGATTGCTCAAGTATCGATTCGGAAATTCGGAAGAATCGTCTTGTTGCCATATTTTTCTTTTTTGTCAATTTTTACACCTACATAAAAAATAAAAGAAAGAAAAAATCCTAAGCTAAATTACTTGAGTTTAAAAAATCACCACTATTTTGGATAACCGTGCCAAAAACTTGATGACGTGTTTTAATATATATCTTAGATACTAAAGACTGTTGTAGGTATACAATTGTCATCTAATATTTAAAAGTCCAATTCAGTGACGGATTCAGAATTATAATCAGGAGTAGGCACTACTTACAAGAATATAAATTTCATCAAAATATTGAATGTCATAGTAATTAAAGAGTATGATTTATTAGGGGACATTTGATTTTTGTCACTAAAAACTTCAAAATTGTTAAAATGTCACTATCGGTCATTTTTTTGTATAAAGATTAGATGTAGATAGTGATATTTTGACAATTTTTTATGAGTGACATTTTAAAAAAATTCAAGTTTTACAGTAACATAAAACTAATTTTCTCTTAAATATTAGAAAATTAAATATAAATATAATATAATAACACCTACAAAATTAAATCAAATCGATGACGATAAATCGAGCAGACATACCCTAATGTTTTTTGACAAGGTGTTGTGTACATTAATTCAATTCAGCATATTTCTCACACCGACATAATAAAACATCGACTGACAAGGTTCAAAATAAAAATATCAACTGATAATCAAACAATAAATGAATTAAAGTCATATCAATTGATTAACCTCAGGTGAACTGAACTAGAAATCTAGAACTCATATGACCATATTGAAAAAAAAAACTCAAAATGATTTTTTTTTATTAGATAGACAAAGTTGTGTAGCAACATTCCTTTTACATATTTATGAAGTTAGCAAGGATCACTTCACATGTAGCTAAATTGGTTGATTTTTATTGTGTTGTTATTTGTATTATATTTCAATCAGTAAGTGTTTTTACCGATGAAATTTGTTTGTTTGTCATTTCTCTTTAGCATTAATATTTTATAATAACAATTCAATCATATATCTAAGTATGTATAGTAGTAACAACTGAAAATCTGAAGTATATATCTGAGTGTTATAATAAAGTAACAATGAAACATGATTAGAATGAAAATTTGCATCTCTTTATGAATTTTGCATCTATTTTGGCATTGAAGTATTGGGCTTAGCCGCTTAGGATTAGGATTTGAGGTTTCGAGCTGACGGTGATTCGCGACTTGGGTCAGAAGGGAAGAAGAAAGGGACGATTCATTCAAAGTCGTTAAGTCTGTCGAAAATAACGATTTGCAAAGAGAGCGAAGAGAGAATCAACAATCTTAGTTGAGCCAGAAAATATTGAACGAGTCTGAAGCAGGGGTAAGCACAATATGAATCCAGAGATAGACACCATATTAAATATCATTGACCGTATGAAAATTTATAGAATCTAGAGATAGGCACGTGCTTACCCCTGATAAGTGTTGCATCCGCCAATGGTCCAACTACAGAGATAGCGTATTTTTGTAACTAACCCTAATAATTTAAAGTATAAAGAAATTATTTGTTTAAAGTTGTTTATGTTGGAGTTTGATATTGAAACTAAAACTAAAATTTATTACAAAAATAGAGTATACAAGTAGGAAAATTAGGCTTTCTATGGTTGACTATCAACTTTAACTCTCTCTCCTCTTTGATTTAGTTGTCCTTCTCAATTTCGTTTTTTTTTTTAGTTTTGAAACGAATCTTGACAGGATACTTTGGTAAATAAATAACTTTTTTTGCGCATATAAATAATACAAATTTCAAAACACATTTTTTTTGGTTCATGCCGGTAAACTTACACTACACACATAACACATACCTCTCAAGCCAAATTAATTAAAGAATTGCCAAAACTTAAGACTTGAATTCAATTCAGAATCTTCCTCGTAAAGATTTAATTCCTTAACCAACATCACTGTACATCAGTGGCTCAAAACACAATTAACATGGATGCGTTAATTGCATGAGTACAACAGTATAGTATGAAGTGTATGAGTATAACAGTATAGTATGAAGTGTATGAGTATAACAGTATAGTATGAATTGCATGCGTTAATTCCTTAACCGTCTGTATGAGTCTACGACACAAGTCCATGATGCGCCGAACGCAGGGGACCTAAGGAATGTACGAATTCCAATTAATGGAAGGCATTGATTGCATCAATTGTCAATGGTTAGTTGTGTGCGGGTCACCTTCCCATGTCACGGCCATGTGCAGGTGCAGCCTTTGTTACAGAAAGAGACTGACACTCTCTCCATTACCATCGAGATTCGAGAGCGATCTCCATTGACAAATTTTAATATACATGCAAATAAAATGTATAAGAACACAAAAAAACACAAGAAACCGAAACGGGATTGGGCTCACGTTTGCTTCAATTAGCTGCCTTGTGGAATGTCGGATCGGACAATGTCACAACGTCACCTTATAGACAGTGATTAGTGTTTGAAAAACGCGGCAAAAAGATTGTTTTTTGCAAAACTAATTGTTTTCAAAGACACATTGTATGAAAACTATAACATAGTAGATTAATGAAATATTGCTTTCTTGAATCAGGTATTTCAAGAGGTACTTGCAGTATACCGTCCACCCAATCGTATGTAATGCATCTAGTGTTTTGACAAAATTCGTACATGTCAACCCGATCTGTCTGTTCGTTTTCGTCGTCCGTCCGAACTCGCCCGTAGATTTAACTCGTGCCCGTCCGCATTTTTGTCAAAGACAGATTTCATACGGATTTAGATCATCCTTCGAAATTTCTTTTGTGGTAACTCGTCCACGTCCTTACTCGTGACTCGTAATCCATCGTAATCCACCCGTAATCCGTCCCAATCCGCCCTAACCCACCTCAACCCATGAGTTTTTCTGACTTTTGGCAATTTTTTGGAATTTTGGAATTATTTTGGTTTATTTGAAAATTTTCAGATTAAAAAATAATAAACTCGTGATCCGTCTGTACCACCCAACCCGACGGATTAAAGAATTGGTTTGCGTCATTACCCCAAACCCAATTCGTCTCAACCCATTCCGTTTAACATGTCTCACTTCTGCAACCCATATCCGAGCAATTCGTGCCCGTCCTTATGATCAACACTAAATGCACAGAAGAGAACTTGAGTTTTCCTGAGTATTGGAACCCAAGAAAAAAATCAAATAAGGATCCACAATACAACCAATTAATTGTTTCACTAGAATTTTTATATAAATGTATTGTTTTTTTTTTAAATGGAGCTCATACCAATTAATTGTTTTTAAATATGGGAGTCAAATTTAAGTAATATTTAAATTAATGATACTTGAATTAGTGTAATTACGATAAAAAAAAGAGTATTTGTTGGCCCCATTTCTAAAATGTGAATCATGTCCTCAACATTTGCTGGAACTTGAACATGCGACCTTAGTGGTAGCGACTATGTAACTAATCATTCGCATTAGACACCTTGTTCAATAAAATATTCACATAGATTGTAATATACAATTATATATATTCTTTCAATGACATAATAATTATGTAAATCTTGAATTAAGTTCATGTGAAATTTCAAAGTGAATTAATCATCCATTGAATATATCAAAATCTTTAATAGTTGTTTATTATTAGAAGTTGATTGGTTATCGCATGACCATCAATTGTAATATTTGTTAAGAAAAAATATATTAATATGGAAAACACATTTATAAATTAACTATTTTAGAGACACTAATTGTCACCACTGTTCTATTTTATTTAATAATAAATACGATTGTTAATACATCTTTTATCATTCTATCAAGGTTGTACAATTTTGCGACATTTGTTTAAAAGTTGAAAAAAAAAATTCAATTATAACCAAAATATGGTTCTAATGTATATATTTGGACAATTTGACGCATATTTGCTAAAGATCGAAGGTTTTAAATATGAATAAAGTTCTTTTTTAAGATATCTGAAAATTGAGTGATTTGATTATGTCTTGACGGTAGAATGTCCCACAAACTGCATGAATCAACATGCAACATGCCTGCAGCAACCATAAAAATATAATTAGAAGTATTTTGAATTAATCTGGATGATGTAAACTAATTTAAAAATTAAATTTCATTACAATCGGCAAAAGAATGATGGAATGTGTCAGCATTAATTAAATCAACTAACAATTATTCATCATGTCAACTCACCTTCGCCATCTAATTGCCTAATCATAATTCATAAACGGCTCCTTTATGGTCACTAATCAAGCATAGTTAGTAACAGTATATTGGCCTCTTGAGTCTCTTAATTATCATCTTTGAAATTAGAAATGATAATACAATATAATAAATAAACAATAATACGGATATCCTCTGATATATCATATATGACATGTGGGCATAGGGCCGCCTAGAAAACAATAATTATTATTTGACAAAAAAGTATAATGATAATAATAATAATAATAATAATAATAATAATAATAATAATAATAATAATATAAAATCTGAAGAGAAATATTAGAAGAGAAAAGGTCGTGAGTTCCAACAACCTTCCTTCAAACTCATTCATTTCTCTTCCTCTTCACCCACAATTCAACAAAACCATTCACTTTCTCCCTCTCTCTCTCTCTCTCTCTCTCTCTCTCTCAAACCAGAAACACTCTGACAATGGCAAAACAAGAAGCTGAAGAAGAAACCACCATCTCCCCTCGCCTAAGCTCCGCTTCCTCCCACGAATTCTCCTTCTGGCCTTCTTCCTCTTCCCTCTCTCTTCCCACCTCCATTCCTGACCTCTCTACTGCCGACGATCTCTTCTCCAATGGCATCCTTGTTCCCATTCTCTCCCCTGCCCTGACTCCTCCACTCGAATCCGGATCCGAACCCGAAATTGTAATGGAAGTGCAAGTGGATGTGCACACTGAACCAGTGCCCGAATCAGAACCCGACCCGGGATCGATCACTGCTTCTGTCGCTTCTTCTATGCCACCGTCTAGTTCCAAGCGATGGAAAGAAATCTTCAAGCTGGGAGAGAGAGAAAAACCGGTTCGATTTGAGGAAACGAATAACCGGTCTAAGAAGGATAAGAAAACCAGTAATGGACCGAGCCGCTCAGTTTCTTCTGCGGATATTTCAATCAACATCTGGCCATTTGGCCGGAGCCGGTCCGCTGGCACCGCCGGTTCGAGCAGAAAACCAGCCGGCGCACCATCGGTTCGCAAGTCCAGCAGTGCACCGTGTTCCCGAAGTAACTCCCGTGGTGAGTCGGGTAAATCCGGTTCGGTCGGGCGAAGATGGGCCGCTAGTCCAGGTCGGACCGGAGTTCATGTGGGACGGACCAGTCCGGTCTGGCAGATTAAACGAAACGGAGGCGGAGGCGGAGGCAATGGTGCGAACGTGAACAAACCGGTTGAACCGGGAAGGGTTGGAACCGGTTCGGCTCGGATTATTAATTTCAGCGTGAACTCGTGCATTGGGTATGGGATGAGAGAGGGGAGGTGTGGCGGTGAGAGTAAGGATAGAGTCACCGACGGTGCGAGGCATGGGGGGTTGTTTGTGATTAAAGGGTTGTTTTCTAAAAAGGCGGTGCATTAATAAGGAATTGAGAATATGTGGAAGGGTTTTTTGTAATTTGTGGGGTTTATTGGTTTTGGTTTGGAGTTGGGATATATTTTGGTTGGTTGTAATTAACTAGTATGGAATTAATTAATCTACTTATACCTGTTAACTCTAATTGTTGTAAATAAATGCTGGATTTTCTTTCTTGTTTACAATTTTACTTGCATTTCATGAGCCATATTTTTGTAAATTTTACACGGTGTTTTGTTGGGAGATAGAAGATCAGATGTGAGAAAACATGAACGAAGTTCATGGCCATTGTTTTTCTTTTCAAAAACGAATATACCAATGTATCCAAGAAGATTCATGTTGGCAGACACTGAGGCATGAAATTGTGAGAATAGGATCTTTGCTAATATCTACTTCACCATTCGCTCAAATAAAACCTTTAACAAGGTATAAAAAGAATTATTTCAGAATTCAAAAAGCAGATTTAATGTATCATGTATCCATTGATTTTGTGTCAGCGTCGAGTGAGGCAAGCATTGGGACTAACTTTTTTTTGGCTGATTTAAAAAATAAAAATTATAATTATGATTCTGATTGTGATTGTTATTGTGAGAATTTGGTAGTTATGATTTTATTTTTCAGCGTTCACCGTTCAGATTGAAACATTCGTTCATGTTAGTGTTGATCAAACGGGCGGGCTCGAACACTAGTTGCTTGGGTACGAGTTGCTTGGATTGGCACGAGTTGAGTTTGGAGTGATAACTCAAATTCGCCTTTGATCCGTTGGGTTAGATGGGACGGGGCGTGTTCTGACGGGTCACGTGTTTATTGTGTTTTTTAATCCAAAAATTTCCAAAAAACCTAAAATAATTCCAAAAAAATCCAATATTTTTTCAAAAAATCTAAAATTTTGCAAATTAACCTGGGTTGGGACGGGTTGTCCGTTAATTCGGGCTGGTTATCCCGAGTTGGGGCGGGTAGGAATGGGTTAGGACGGATTACAGGCGAGTTACGAATCACAAACATGGGCAGGGGCAGGTTAAGGACGGGTTGGAATGGAGGGACTACCATGGGCGAAATTTCGAAGAACGATCCAAGTCCGTATGAAACAGTCCCTTGACAAGAGGCATGGGTTGGATCCACAGGCGGGTTCGGGTGGGCGACGGAGGCGGGCGGGCACGGGTCGAGTTGACCCGTACGGGTTTTATCAAAACACTAGTTCACTGTGCAAAAATAAACGACAAAATGATTAAGTATGGTGTCAAATTTCAAATATGCGTTAACGTCGGAACACTGAGTTCGGAAAACGTTGTGAACGCTACATCTGGACGAACGTTCAGACTTGAACGCAGATTTCAAAGTACTTCATAATTTTTTGATTTGTCAACTCGAGTGGCGTCGATTTCTGAACGGTTGCGTCTAGAAAACAAATCTGAACGCTGAACACAGAAAAATAAAACTATGACCGTCAAATTTTGAAATCGGGAATGTAATTTTTATTTTTTTCATGACCAGACAAAAGTTTCCTAAAATGATCCCCTTTGCCTTTTTACTAAGTCCATGATGATGGTTTGAAAAAAAAAACAATAAGAATTATATTTTGTTTTGGAAATGTGGATAAGTACTGAAGTAGAGCAACACAAATACACAATGATATTGTTGACTTGTTGTGCACTGTTTTCGGCGCTAACCATTATTTGATGCGACTTTTCGACACCTATTCGCATTTAATCTCAAATCAAATAACCCAAAAACATTACCTTTTGTTTGAATTTATTGAAAAATGAAAATAATGTTAAACTAGGGAAAAAATAAATTGTTCAATAAAGGAACGGCTCATATTGTACCGCTCATCAAATTAGTTTAGGAGCGATTTATTTTATAATTGAACAGTTCATAAAAGATCAATTGGGATGATAAATGATTGGAATGGTTTTGATTGGGATTGACATAGCTGGATACACATGTACATTGTAACGATTCAAATTTTACGAAACACAATATTTTGTATTTTTCATTGTTTTTTGTTTTTGGTGGTGACCCCATTTTATTTTATTAATTATTCTCATGTAGATACTGGTTTGCATGCGGAATAGGTTGGCCTTTTGTCTTCTTATCATTAGCAAATCGCCGCACCACCGCCTTTTATAATATTTTAACTTTAAAAAATGATAAAATTTCTTCTCTTGTACGATTTGAGGATGAATAATGTTTCGTATATATCATATTTGATATCAACTATCGATGTCGATTTTATTATGCACCTTTAGTTGAGTTATCGTGCACATTATTTGAGTTATTTTGCATGTTATACTATACTATTTCAGTATAAAAAATAATATGTATAACTATTTCATTATAAAAAATAACATACATAATAACTCAAATAATTTGCACGATAACTCAACTAAAGATACATAAATAATAAAATCGATATCAATAATCGGTATCAAATATGGTATCTACGTATCAGCTCCCTTTGAGGATTCATACCAAATCATACATCACAAAAGAATGCTTCTCACCTCCAAATTTGAACCCCAAATATTTGAACAATTCTAGTAAGAGGAGGGTCTCAGTTGCTAAAAAGAAATTGATGCCAAAAAATGTCATAAACCATTTTTTATTTTACTTTAATTTGTAATTTCTAATTTTTAAATATGAAAAAATTGTCATTTTCATTTAAAAAAATGCATACACGTAAAATTTCGTTATTTTTTAGTTGTTTTGCAAACAATCAAGTGATAAAAAGATGAAAGTTTTAGAATAAATCAATCAAGTTCATTAGATTCATTCATCTTTTTACCAACTTGAGTGTTCACAAAATTCTTGTAGTATTACCTCCCTCCTTTAGGGTTGTTAATGGCTGGGCTTCAGTCTATGTCCAACTCAGTTCGCTGATGAGGAGTTGAAGTCAATGATCAAACCAAGTTCATAATTATCTGCTAATATTCAGTTCATGTTCAGTTCATCTTATAATCGAATAATGTCCATTATCTGTTCATGAGCTAACCATATGGACATGACTCTGGAAACCACAGTACACTGTCCTCTTTAAATAAAAGCTATTTCATTACTGTATTTAATAACTTAGGTTTTTTTATGCGAATAACTTAGTTCTCTCTTTGTGAAACAAAGAGTTAGAACTTGGTTGATCTATTGGGATGTTTGAACATATTTTCATTTAATCCCACACTGAGCTCGCAATTAGTCCACAGTTTGTCCATAATTTATTCATAATTGTTCACAATTAGTCCAGTTCAATTTTATTAATTGGACTTGGACTGAACTTCAACCAAGACAAAAAAGAATTCATTTCATAAATGTTCAATAGTGTCCAGTCTATTTTGTCTATGAACCGTCATGTTTAATTAGCAGTCCTACCCTCCTTTTTAATATAAACTAATCTTTATGGAAATTACAATTTTTATACATCAAGTAATTATGAATTAATCATGATCGATTTGATAAACTTCTCATTTTACTATACAATGTATGAAGCGGGAGCATAACTGATAAACCACTAACCGAGTGATTAGAAACTTAGACACAAATTCAAGCATGTCTTGAAACGTCTTCTTAAAAGAATTTTCAAAAAGAAACGAATCATGATTATTTGACAATTTCAACTTATAATCTTGCTAAAAAAATTGTCTATTGTAGGAATAACATAGTTGTAATTTGAGAATTGACAATATCTTGTTTTAAAAATAAATTTTACTAAGATATTTAGCTTCTAGGCTTTGGAGCAGTGGCGGAGCCACATGCATTCAGGAAGTGTAGCTGACCCTCTGAAAAAAATGATCATATATATTACGTTTTTCTCAACAATGATCATGTATTTGAATTTTTTTTGTACAAATAATTATATAAGATAATTTTTTTTAAGAATAAGCATCATTTCGAACCCCGTGAAAAAAAAAAAATCGTAAATCTTGAACTCCTGACGAGAATCCTGAATTCACTCCTGCTTGAAAGATGTATACCATGATGATAAAAACTGCTCTCTGTCAAAGTATATTCACAAAATAATTAATTGAATGTTGTAACTTAAAAGGAATACTGCTTATTGGTTGAGCTTCCATCCGTATGTGATGTTTTCTTTTGGGAATTTGAATGGGAGATCGGGATCAAATATCCTTTTACATTTTAGTGAGGATGGGTTGGATGCCGGACCCGAATCCGCTGTAGCGCAGTACCGCGTTACAGCAAATGAACAGTCTAAATTGATCGCCAGCGATGACAATCAAGGAGCATTTATATTTTGACACGAATCTTGATGTAATCAGTGAAAATCGGACGGTTCAAATGCTACGCTAACTGTAAAATGTCTTTTCTCTAGGCTATGCTTTTGTCTTCTCTCTTTTATTCTTGTTCTATATCCTTTAGTTTCTGATTTAAATTAACTAGTTTTTATACTGCTAACCGTAAAATGTTTCGCATTAATTGCTACGTGGCTTGCCATTATTGGCTATAATCCCATGTGAGACCACTAATTGTTTTTTTATTTTTCTTAGTTCGAATATTTTTGTAATGAACATGTGATGTATCTATCATTTCGAACCATTGATTATTTGTTACGAGGATGAGGTATGGTATGTATGACCATCTGCTTTTGAGGAACTTTCATTTATTTGGAATTTTTTGGGAAATAACCTCATGCCGTTCTATAAAAACGCTTCTTCGAATATTTGATATTTAAATGAACCAGTAAACAATGTTGATCAGCAAGAGTTGATTTATGTTTCTTTTTTTTTTTAATTTAAAAGTCGTATGCCATAAATTTCAACCAAACCAAACCTTGTTTAAGCTGAGTTCCTCAAAAAAGTCAATCTGTATAATATACAGTAGACTATGTACAAATCATTTTTAGTATCAAGTATCAATTTCTAATCACCAACTTTTATTCGCCTGAAGATATGAAGCATGAAACAAAGTTAGGTCTTATCATTGTTGATTAAATTAAGCCCCATAACTGAGGCACAAATTTTTATTATTGAGGCTATAACATGGCATGTACTATATATTGTATCTTATTGTAAAGTGCAAGTTTAGAAACCTAGTTATGATTAGGTTACTCATAATTTAGGTGCTTCATAACAAAGAAAGAAACACCTAAAGCTTCATTAAAAAAATACCCAATTTGTACCTTATAAGATAGCACATTTCTTAAGCTTGATATGCCTAGTAATTAATGTTATTAACTTCTCAAATACACATTGCTATATACGTGATTATGTGACAATCTTTACAATATATCAAATTGATGACGGTGGCATATCATAAATGGCTATTAACTTCTCTTATAGGGAAGATACATTTATCAACGGACTATAGACTAACACATTTCAACAAAACCATTATAAATGGCTTTAATTATAAGGTGGGCATCAATGAATGACACTAATAAATAGAGACTATTATTTGAGGAGATAGAGTAGGATGCTCCACGGAGCATCAAATTTCTCGTGCTCAATATTCGTATCTCTAATTTGAAAAAATTTCAACGGCCGATCCAAACTATTGAACATGATTTACGTATTGAAATCTACTTGAAAATTGAATTTTATGTTTTTTGGTCTATTTTTTAAGAGGTAGAAAAATTGCCGATTAAACGATTTCTGGATCAACAATATGAGTGTTTTTTTCACCTCTCTAAAAATAACAAAAAAATTAAAAAAAATGAAAAATTCAATCTCCAGAAAATTTTCGATATGTAGATCATGTTTAACGGTTCGAATTGAACGTTTGAACTTTGAAATTAGAAATACAGATATGAAATACGAGCAGTATGATGCTCCATGAAGCACTCTATCCTTCTCTTATTTGACATAGAATAATGCGTTGCTGGTATCTACAAAACAGGGGAAACGGATCAGCTGTCATTATTTCGATGCAGCCCGCTGTCATTGAATGACTGACAAGTGGACTCCACAAAACAATAAACCCTCCTAAATTAAATTACAGCAGCTCAAATTGAAGACATCGGCTCAAATTTAATAACAGCGAATAATAGCAGAGAAATAATGGCAACAGATACGGTTGTACAAAACAGGTCCCGCTTGACCTAGAAAAAACTTGAATAAGAATCTGCACATGATTAGATTAGATTAGATCAACCTATCCACATAATCACAAATTTGGGACCAACTTTTTGGGAGAGTTACATTTGTCAAAATAAACTCAATTAAGCTTCTAATTTAATAAACATGCTCCGTTTTTCCTCTCCTTTTCTTGGTTTGTAAGACATAACGTGGCAAGTAGCAAGGTTTGAAGAAAGAGACTTGTGAGGCTGATGGATAGAATCTTAAGATTTCTCTATTTTTTTTTTCTGTTTCTATTGTTCTTCTTCTCTTTACTAATATCGGCAGATAATTATCAAAAAGAAATTGTGATTTAAACTAATAGGGCTAGTGGGCTAGTGTAATTGTGATTACAAAAGTATAACTTTAAGGGTCTGAGGGTTTGCTTAAACAGAACTGTGTTACTCGGATACGTCATTTCTCTAGCCGTACGCGTATCGGATACGTCTCGGATACGGTGCGAGTGCGTATCGGATACGCCACGTGGCGTATTCAATTATTTTATATTATTTGACCGATGGATACGGTCAAGATACGTTTTGGATACGTTTCGGATACGTTTTGGATACAAATTGAGTTTTTTATATTATTTGACCGACGGATACGGTCAATATACGTTTTGGATACGTTTCAGATACGTTTTGGATACAAATTGAACTCTTTTGTCAAGAAAGTGTTTAATCAAATGCTTATATTTTTTTGTTATTTCACAAGTATCAATATATATTAAAAAAAGTTGAATATAAAAATAAATTTCAAGCATTTTAATATATAATATGATTTTTATTGTATATATATATCCGCACTCGTATCCGCGATTTTTTTAAATTGCCGTATCGCCGCACCCGCACTGTATCGGATACGATACGCGCACCCGCACTCGTGCAACACAGAACAGAAGTAATATAAAAAAAGAGTGAAATGATTTGAACAGAAACTAATCAGGTTAGAATTTAATTTAGTTAATAATTTTTATTTTGAATCGACATAATTAATGTTCTCCTTTCTTCAAGGCTTCCATCTTATTCTAATAGTGTGATGACGATTGCCAATCAGACGGTTGAAACCGCATGACAGTCATTAGTTCATTACTCGTATAAATGAGCCATGATGAAACGAAATTCTCTGCGCGCAATTTTCTGTGCTCATTCTACACAGATTATTTCAGACCGTCGGATTAAAAATCAACGACTTCTCCTGAATCACATCAGTAACGATTGAGCGTTGATCTTTATTCCGACGGTCCGAATTAATTGCGCGCAGAGGATGCGGTTCCCACCGTGAAATGCAAGAGTTCGTTTAAAATGTGTCTTTTGGGCCGTCTCAGATTATATGGGCTTTGATCAATTCTAGGACGATGATAAAATAGGAATTTAAAATAAAACGACGAATTAAATGGATCTGGCATTCTGGGCTGGTTATTTGGGCTCGGAGCCTCGGAAAAAGGAATAGTTTTGAAAATTTGGGCTTCGGTGCAGAGGCAAAACCATTGAGATTGACACATTTACAAGTGGTCTTTATTATATACGAAAAGTTTGTAAATTATTGAGTTCCGTCTAGTATAAAATCAACCGATAATATTTTGATTAAAAACGAACGCATCAAAATAGGATTATCAATACTCGACTTCATATGAATTGAGTAAAAAAAATGATATATATACCAAACCTTTTGGGATTTTGGCGGAGGTGGCAAGTGCAGGTTTGGATCGAGTCGGACATCATTGGCATTTTTCGGGTGGTGGATCAGGCTGGGTGGGATTGGATATGGTGTCAGGTCGGGCTGCATCAGTGTATTTCGGGTGTTGATTCAGATCGTCCCAGGTTTGATAGCGTCGATGTTTTTCGATTGTTAGGTCAGATCGGGTGATATCGGGTTCGAGACTCGGATCGAGCAGCATCGATGTTTTTCGAATGTTGAGTCGGGTCGGGCAAGATCTGGTCGAGTCACGAGTCGACAAGATCTAGTCGGGTCTCGATCGGGTTAGGCGAGATTGGGTTGAGCAGCGTCGACGCTTTTTGGGTTTTGGGTCGGTTGGGTTTTAGATTGGACAATCGAATTTCGAATTTTGGTATAGTCAGTTTTTTTCGAGTTTTAGATCGGGTCATATGAGATGAGGCCAGAATTCGAGTCGAAACCGATATTCTTGACGCTGTTTTTTTTAAAGACGACAATTAGTTCTGGCGAGTTAGACCTGTTTGACATAAGATTATTGTCGAGTCATAAGTTCAATTCAAAAACAAATAAACGATCAAAATATTAACAAGCATTTATGGTTCAAGTCAAATAGGCCAGGTTACGAGTCTTCAAACGTCACTTCAGATTGTGTTGCTGGTCGTTTTAGGTCAAGTCGGGTCGGGTTTCGAATCATCAGATGTTGCTTCAAATTGTGTAGCGAGTCGTCTCAGGTCGGGTCAAGTAGGATTTCGAGTCTTCGGATGTCGATTTGAATCGGATTGCGGGCCATCTCAAGTCGTGTCGGATTTCGGGTCCACAATTGTCGCTTCATATCGGATTGAATTTCAAGTCTTCAGGTATCGTTTTAAATCAGGTTGCGGGTCATAGCAAGTTGGGTCGAGTCTTCGTTCTATAGGTGTCGTTTCTGATCAAAAGTGAGGGTTGAGTCATAGCAGGTTCGTTCTATAGTTAGTTTGACCGAGGTCCGGTCGGTGGATTTTTCGGATCAAGTTCGGCCCCCTCTAGTATTTGGTGAATTTAATGTTGTGCTCATGATTCCGGTCATATTTTAGAAACAATTAACTAGCAACTGCAACAGATGAACCAACCACCTGTCTTACAAACAAAAGATGCAGCCAAGGGTGGCAGTTTATATCTCTTTTTCTTCTCTTTATTTCCCAAGACATTCAATTGGCTTATACAGTTCCTCTTCTTTTACTCATTTCTTGTCCAGAGATACAATTGCAGCCCCTTTTTTGTAATTATGAAATTAGTACTCATAAAATAATTAAGGGTATGACATTTTTCGATTAAATGACTAGACGGTAGAAACACTACTATTCGAGACTTCAGTCTACTGTCGAATGTTAGAAAATCTACCGTTCGACGATTGACTTTTTAGTTTTGAACATCAAATTACAAATTTGATCGTACATAGAAAATTAATTATAATTTTGACAATGTATAGCAAAAAATTCCAACCATTTAATTATAATTTTATTTTTTTATTTTCAATACACACCAATCGCAGTATATATTCACAGTATATATTCATTTCTATTTTCCTATTATCATCTGAATGGATCTAATTTAAATAATTCTGATCAAAATTATAATTAAAAGTCCAGAATTTTTACTATTCATGATCAAAATTGTAATTAATTTCCTATACATAATCAAAATTGTAAAAAAAAACAAAAGAAAAATGCACCCCCATGCTAGAAAACAAGCGTTCCTGATTTTATTTAAAAAAAACTGCTAAAGTGCATCTAAAAACTTATGAACTATTTTTTTTAGAAATATTTTGATAATTACAAAAAAAAAATGCTGTACAATTGACACAACGGACAGGATCATTGGAACATAGCCTGGTATGGGGTACACTATACCTAATCAAGTAGCATGGAGGAAAGCCTAAATAGGACCACCTCTCAGATTTACCAATTATCATCTCAGTCTGGACCCCACTAGATCTCCTTCAAAATTTTGAGCCCACATATCCATTACTACGGTACTAGATACTCAGAATCTCTCTAACAGCACAGACTCACTGGCGTACACACACATTGATGCATCATGCATGCACACCAACGCAAGAAACAAATAAAATGCAGTGTCAGCAAACAATAATTTCGCATACAACCAAGGATTAGCTTCAGAAGTTACAGTTGGAGCAGTTGAAAAGAGTGTAAAACTAAGTGTTGACAGATACAATGCCAGGTCCATAATAATATAGCAGTAAAACTAAGTTATGACAGATAAAATGTCAGGTACCTCCCTAATAATACAACAATAGAAATAATATAGCAGTAAAACTAAGTTATGACAGATAAAATGTCAGGTCCCTCCCTAGTAATACAACAATAGATAGAACCTAATCCTTTATGCTGCAACTGTACATGGCACAGAGATATCCTCGATAATGCCTTTGCCATCAGCAGCATCAAAATAAAAGAAGTTTTTGATAGGGTCCCCTTTCCCTGATATTGCTTTTATCACCTCCTGTTTTATTTTGTAAAAAAGAAAAAATAAAGATGAGATTCTCTGATCAAACTTCAGAGAGTAATAGAAGTGAGAATAGATTAGGGTACCTGGCCAAGGATGCCACCTAGAATAGCACATACAGCAGGATGCTCCATCTTTCCAGCAGCTAATAATCTCTCCAACAGAGAATCTGACAGCTGTGACTCTTTCAAACCCTGTCATCATCAGATCAAACATCTTTATGTCAACTCAATTGAAAACATACACATCAACAAATTTTCTGTTACAGAAACTTTTGTCCCAGACAAAAGCTTCAGAAATTTCTGATGCATAATTCATCATTCAGAGTTCTCAGTGGAATTATTGATTGCGAGCAGGAATTGTGAATACTCATTACTTTTAAGTCAAAAAGAAAATAAAATAAATAAGGAGCTACAATGATATATCAACCTGAACCTCACACATGTCCTTTCTGACAATGGAAACTGAAGGGAAATCAGCAAGAGATGTTTCCCCCGGCTTTCTACCCTCCAACGACAACTTGTCCAAAACTGAAAAAGCAAACAACAGTAAATAAAATAAATAGCAAGTGATCTGTAACATAATGCAGTTCTGTGCAATAAGTTTTTAATATAGTTCATACATTAAAAATGAAATCCGGCATAACCTGACCTGTCAGATAAAAAAAGCTTAACCCAAACAGAAACATAACATACTTTCCAAAAGGCGAACAGGTCCAAACTAAATGGAACCAAATTCAAGGAAAGTAAAATCCAGTAACCTAATTTCTGATTGACCTAAAAGGATCAGATTAGAGACTGAAACATTATACCGATAAAAAGATTTTATGCAAGTATAACGACCAGGAAAAAAAAATACCCAACCACATCTCCGAATCAGATTTGTTGAGAACATGCCAACAAAAGATCTCATCCCAAAACCAACTTACACAATAATTCAGAGCATAATTGCACTAAAAAATGGGTATTACCCCAAAAGAAGAACAAAAAAAGACCTAGACTCTCTTAAGAAGCAGCATCTAAAATTGCCTTAAAGTTGAATTTGAGATGACCCAAACCAATCATCAGATTTGTTGAGACCACACAACAAAAGAACTAATCCCAAAACCAACTTACACAATAATCCAGAGCATAATTGAACTGAACAATGGGTAATACCCCAAAAGAAGAAGAAAGGCCTAGACTCTCTTAAGAAGCAGCATAAAAAATCACCTTAAAGTTGAATTTGAGCTACCCAAACCAACCCACCCGTTAGCCATCTCTAAAAGATTCTGAAAGGAGGATGCCAGAAAAAACAATTGCTAACCTCTCATTGCAAAATACAACATAGTTACTCTTCTAGGCAGATTCTTCCAAGGTATCGAAATTGCTTCCTGTATTATTACAATGTACATATTATTATTAGTACCCACTTTGAAAGAAAGAGAGAGCAGAAAAAAATAGAGAAATACCTGTAGACTTGGATAACTTAATTCCCGCTCAACAGTTTCATCACCTTTTTTCTGCCAATTATTTATTAAGTTAATCTCGTCAGAAAACATGAGAAAAACAAAGAGTTGCTTCTAAGTTCTAACCAATTTTCCCTCTTTTGAGTCAAATCTTATTCCTTGTACCCTTTTTTATTTATTTTTTGTATACATAATCTTCTGTTCACATATGTCTTAATTAAAACTTTTTTGGTCATTACTGGATCATCAATTTCTCAAAAACAAAATAGAGATATTGTACTGGAAGGCGATCAAAACTGAAACACGGAAGTCCTAACCAACGTAGGACAAATGAAAAATCAACATTCCAAGCGACAGCTACAACAGAAAAGTAAAAGGAACATGCATGTAAGTGTAGTTCAGCAAGCAAAATGTAAAAGGAACCTGCATGTAAGTGTAGTTCTGCAAGTCGACGAAAATTTCACCACAAGAGTCTTTACAATCGATTGTATAGAAAGCAATGCGTTTTTGTCTCTTGCGACATCTCTCGTTGATTATAATCTGATAAATTTGGGATTGAAAGAATTAATTACAAACAAACATCTGTTAACTCTCACATTTTAGTAAAGTGTTTGATACTTTCATATAACTGGACACAGCAACTTTGTCATAATTGTATGTATGTACAACTACACTTGAGTAAGCATACACAAGTAAAATTCCATCATTAATATTGGTAGGGTTATAGAATGTTTCGTCCAAACAATACTCTAGCATTTAAACTTGTTTGGAGGAATAAAATTACATGCTCTTTGCATGACACCAAACACTACCATACAAACTTGTCAGTACCTCTGCACATGACAGCCAATACTTATTTTAAACTAAATTTTGAATTTAACGTACAACAGGTTGATTGCATTGCTTCTAATAGGCCATTCTTTGCCAAAACAGAAATAAGCACATCTGAACAAAGAAATCGGTTTATATGTTCTCTGAAAGCAATTCTCTAAACTGGTGAAAGAAATGTAATTATATTTCATAATCTAACGACCATATTAACATATGGAAACTTTTTGCTAATATGGTAAAAAATGGGCTTCATAAGGTATACTATCAGAAGTAAGGAAAATTAGACTGGTTTGAAGTAATTGAGTAATGGTGGTGAACTTTTTGCAAATGGTAAAAATATTGCCATATTGGGCTAATTTGCAACTAATGCTAGTTTTAGTACCTTATTTCTCAGAGAGAAGGAGCATATCACAATAACATCAAACTTGTCAAAGAACTCCCCCTCCATTTGTGACAGATCACCTACATTACCCCGATAAAGGCTTCAGGCCCAAAAAGCATATGCAAGAAAAAACTGTTATCGCAGAGGCACCAGCAAGTCAAAGCCAGAGATATTGTAACTGAGCCTGAGACTGGGGCTGTATTGGTATTGGCACAGGTGGTGATCCTGCTACCAGTGCTGATAGCAGCACATGCACAAGACCAAATAAGCACCACATTGGTTTTTGGACAGTATTTTGCATATAGCAGTCAATTTGATGCCTAATATATTGTCAGAAACAAGAAACTCCCCGATAAGGAAACAAATATATCAATGGTAAAGGACGGACCTGTTTGGGTAGAAACACGAACCATAGGATTGAAGTCCCTGAGGGACTGAGAACAGAGTTCGGCAACTGTTTTGTTGCAATTTGCAGATTCATCCAGTGATATGAGGAAATTGGCACCAAGTACCTCTTGTGTTACCAATCTATCATCCATTAATGTAAGGCTACCTACTCCAGCTAGCACAATATTCTTGCAAAACTACATTTGAATTGCAAAACAAATTTGTGTAACTTATGACATCTCCAACAGACAGTTAAAAAATTAGTGAGATTCTGAAATAGTACCTCAACAGTGGAGCCATAAAGCCCACTTACAAGCACATGAGCCTTGCTCAACCTAAATCATCAAAGCTTATCAAGTAAAGCACTAAAAATAAAACATAATATAATTTTATTTCATTCTTTGAGAAACAAAACAAGAGAACACCTCTTTTGCGCATCAACACCCCAGACGCGAATCTGACGGTCGTAGAGCGCCGTCTCGTGCGCCGTGAGCTCCTCCTCTCGGACCTCTTCGCCGTCCATTCGAATCCTCAAGCTATTATGCGATTCAATCAAACAACAAATCTCAAATTGAAATTGGCGCAATAAGTTAAAAACCCTAGCACTAAACAGCACGAGCGAAAAAGAAGTGAGAACTGGATTTTCCGTGTCAAAGTAAAACCATATACAGTTTGTAACGGGTGGTTCCGACCCATATACAGTTTCTACCGCCAGAGGAGGGTCCGTAGGTACATGGAAGAGAGGTGAGGTGACAGAGAATGTCAAAAGCTCAATTTCTTGTTTTTGTTTACTTAAAAGCCCAAATTTCTTGCGTAATTTCATGAGGTGAGAAATAGTTGGGCCTGAAGAATGATACCAGGCCCATTGGCTAAATACTCATTTTCGACCTTCCTCTTCTTATATTTCGTTCTCTGTGAATTTTCTTCTTAGCTTTATTTTTCTTAATATAATTTTGGATTTATTCCCTTGGATGACTTCTCTGCGCTGTTGCAATCTGATTTGATGGGACCTTAACAATGAATGCAATTTGTAGGGAAGTTAATTATATGATATAATAGGTTTCATAAATTTTGCATAAAGACAAAACTAATGTAATATGGACAACTCCAGTACTGTCAACTATCATGACAGAGACAATCAGCGTCAGCTTTTGGGGTGGGGTGGGGGGGCAAAATTCATGTGCCATTTTACTGTGTAAGATTTGAAAAGTAATGTGTATGAAATAAAATAAGAAAATGAAACATTTATTATCAACAACCTGTGAGAAAAAAAATCATGAATAGAAATGCATGCTGAAATGTTAGATTGTAGTTACGAAGATCAACTAAGAAACCATTTTTTTGTTCGAGTTCAAATATGAATATTTCTTGACAAAAATATAAATATAGCACTAAATAGTTATTATATTAAGTGTAGAAATAAAGATAAACAGTTATGAAACACACAAAAGCAGTGATATTTCATGTCTGATCATTACCAAACATTTTTATTTCAACATTTGTGCAGGAAGAGGGAAAGCTAGATAGCTAAAGGATGCATAAAATTGATACCGAGGGAAGTTCATCACAATATATTTTTTCACACGAGAATATTCTTGCTGTAAGAGGCATAGCAAACCAACTTGTTCTTCAAATGTTCCCCTCCCTTCTTCACTATCTGGCACCATTTCTCATTATCAAGTTCATAAGTTGGTTCACTTGTTGAGTATTTTTTATAACCACCACTTGGAAGGATCTTTGAACTTGGATGGATTTGAAGTGTGTAAAGGAATCAAATTTGTGTCTTTCCGTTCAATGGTCTCTCCAGATTCCAGGAATTAAATTTCTGTTAATTAAGAATAGAGTGAATAGATTGATTGATTAATCTATCTTTACTTTTCTATTTTTAAGTACAAATGCGTAGGCACTAGGCATTCATATAGCATATATACCCGAATGAGATCTTCTAACGACGCAAAAATACTGTGCATGCTGCGCAGTAAATTTCAATATTTGATTTGCATCGAGATTCGTGCAAATTAATTTACTGTAGACTGTGTAGACAATACATTAACTATTTTTTATCAATTCATTCCTTTGAAAAAGTACAACTCATGACTGTTTTGATCCCCTCTTAATTAGATTCATGCATCTTTACTAGGTCAGATAAGGTGCTTCTAAACGTCTTTTTTTTTGTATACATGTAGTCTATAATATTGGTTATCATTTATCAGTTGGTGTTGTTCGGATGATGCTCCTTAGTGCTTCTTCGGCTTTCTTAAAGTATTAATTCTTCTTAATCTAGATAAATCGAACTTACTGTTTGTTACATTTTACAAAGTGAGTAGAATTTACAATTAGGGTTTTCAAAAATTTGGGACTATGATAAGTGCAAAAGAGAAAAAAGGCAACTCGAGGGGTGATGGGGTGCGTAACGAGTTGACTAACATGTTTGATTGTGTCGAGAGAGAAGCTCTGATCTCATCATCCTCGTTGATCTCAAAGCTAGATGATCGAGTTGTAATCTCCAACCTATTTCGAACGCTAGGGATCGAGGAGAAAGATCAATCGAAAACTCTGATTGAATCTTTTCGTGGTGCTTTGGTGCAGCCTATTAATCCTACACCATACAGAGATTCTCTTTTACGTGGGGTCGATTCTCAGTCTACTAAATCGACAATCAATGGTGGTAAAAGTCTAGGGGAAAAACAAATATCATAACCGCTTTTCATCAACTTTTGTCCCGGTCGCAAAGAGAAAATGCTTCCATTGCGATAAGATTGGGCTTATAGCGAGAGAGTGTAAAAATCCGACTATATGCTTCCATTGTGGTAAATCGGGGCATCGTGCTTGGCAGTGCAAGAAGAAACGAGAGCTTGAAGTGATCCCCAATCCAATCAAGATCTCAGATCCTCCTGCTCCTGGTGCTGATTCAGCGATTCCAAAAGAGACTGAAGCCCAGATCGTTACGAAAAAGGTTCAACTCAACTCAGATCTTTGAAATATGAGGGATGACAAGTTGATTTTCTTTGACAATATGTCTGAGTCTAAAGCGATTGAAGATGGATTTCGTAGATGTGTTGTGATGCAGACGAATCAAGACTTCTCCAGGAATAGAGTCTTTGATTCTCTGCGTCGTCTTGCTCCAGCCTTTCCATGGAAAGTGACTGAGATTGAGGACTATCGATTGATGGTTGAAGGACCTGGGTGGTGGAGGGATAAGGTGATAAGGCAAGAGGGTGCGAGAATCGATAATGTGGTGCTAAGAACCTACCCATGGGACCCGTCCTATGAAAATGGGCTCAAATTGAGAAGTCTATGGATTAAGAATCAAGGGTTTCCTAGAAAGCTTTGGACTAGAGTTGAGTTACAGAGGTTGATTGAAGGATATGGGGTGATTTTAGAAATTGACCAGTCTACCTTAGATAGATCTGATCTGGAAGAGGCAAAAGTTAGAATTGGTGTTTGCTCCAAGGATGATGTACCTTTCTCAAAACAGGTAGCATTTCGTAATGATAGAAATGAAATTTGCTGGTCAAGGGTGAAGTTTATTTTTAATCGTGCAATTGATCAAAAGAAATCCTTCAATAAAAGAGCAAGAGTTGAAACTGGTAGAGATCCCTCTTCCTCTGACAATATGGGGAACTTTGAAGCAAAAAATAATGATGAAGATGAGGAGATGGAAGAAGAGGATTTCTCAGAGGGAGATTTAGATCCGAATCAACAGAAAGAGCATGATAGTTTGTTGGAGATTCAATTGGACAGTGAGGAGAATAATCTGAATACTGAGATACTAGTAGCTCAGGATGGAGAGGTGAATTAAAGTAGGGCTCTTACTCAAACTGAGGAAAGTCAAGAGAAGGAAGTAAGTGAGGGACAGTTTAAATTGCCTCCTCTTCACATAGCTCCACAAGAGCAGTTGAGAATCTGTGAAAAAGAGCAAGTCATACCTGTTGAGGAGCTCCCTACCCAGGATGATAGTTTGAAACAAGAGAAACCTGATGTTGAGGTGATAGATAGAGAGGATTTACAAATGATAATCTATGAAGTTCAACCTTTAGCCAGATTGCCTCAGACTACTAGACAAAGCTTGAGACAACATTTAAAAAATCCTGCCAACTCTATCCTTGAGAAGGCTGTCAAACAGAAGTATAAATCTATGGATGAACTCACTAAAAATGGTATATATTCTCTTGCTAACTCTTTTCCTTTTTCAGAACTTACAAATATTCAAGTGGTTGAATTGTTTAGGTGTTTTGGATTAGTACTAGCTGAAAATGATACAGATGCAATTGAGAACATTAAATTCTTAAGAACTTTGTCAAAAAAAAAAAACAATTTCAAACTGCTTTAGATGAAATGGAATTCAAATTGAACTATGGAGTGAGATTTCAGAAAAAAAAAGATATCAGTTAGATAATATTTTGAGTAGGGTTCAATTACTAGCTATTAAATGAGAATTCTCAATTGGAACATGAGGGGACTGAATAAAGGGGTTAAAAGAAGATACCTTAAGGAATTGATTATCAAAAACCAAGTTGATATTGTAGGGATTCAAGAAACTAAGAGAAAAGAGATGTCAAAAAGATTTATGCAAACTTTTTTACCAAAAGAATATGAGGGATTCTATTTACCTGCCAAAGGGGTTATAGGCACTACAGGGGGGATTGTAGTAGGAATTAACATAGATAAATTTGAAGTGTTATTTCAATATAATGCAATGTTTTTTGTCTCCCTGATAGTTAAGGATAAAATAGATAACTATATCTTTGGTATAACAGTTACATATGGTCCTACTGATTTTAATAAAAAAAAAGAGTTTTATACATGAAATCAAGGGATTGAGAATAATGTGGAGTGGACCTTGGGTTATGTTTGGTGACTTTAATATGATTAGATTTAGCTATGAAAAAAATAAGAAAAATGTAAATCTGACCACTCCACATGTAGATGAATTCCCTACTGTTAATATAAATCATGGGATATATTAAATCTGATCTCATTTGGGATATATTCAAACAAATTAAAGTTATGAATAGATGAATCTGACCACTCTAACATTTATGTTAGGGGGATATATTAAAGAGTTTTTTTCATAGCTAAATCTAATCATATTAAAGTCACCAAACATTACCCAAAGAAAAGAAATTATCTTTATCAGGAATATTCAGAATATTTTACGTGGGACAAAAATGCTAAAAAATGAAACCCGCGTAAAAAAGGAGGTGAATACTTCTTAACCATGTCAAAGAGACCAACTTCATAAGGAGATCTTTGAACTGTTGACAGAGTTACCCATCCATCGTTCGGAGCATCAACCGAGGCGAGATGTCTAATAGAAAAGGGATGACAGGCTATTCGAGTGCCTTCTAGAGGCAGCAACATTACAATTACTATCGGTTCTTACAAGACTTTTTGTAATAATTTTAGTTTTTTATGAGGTACTTAATGCACGTAGGTTGTGGGATAATCATTTCATAGACATGTCTGAAGATTATCGACGAGATTGTGGCTCACACGAATTGGCACAACATATGACACACAAGAATATTAGTGATTACCTCGAATCAATGGGAAAAAGTTGTTAAGTATTTATGATTTGCTCGAGCTTGATGCAAGTGCCGATTATTTTGATGAAGCATTTCGTAAAGTTTCTGGTGAGTTGGGTGTAGAAGTATCAGAAGATTTGTGTGCGTGTAGTTCGCTAAATTCAGAACAGATTTCAACTTTTAATGAGATCACAGAGCATGTCAGAGACAACAAAGCTAAGGCCTTTTTCATTGACGGTCCAGGTAGCACATGCAAAACATATCTCTATAAAGCATTGCTGGCTATTGTTCGATCTCATGGTCAAATTGCTCTTGCGACAACCCCTTCTGGAGCAACAACAAATAATATGTCGGGAGAGAGGACAACACATTCTGGATTTTAGATTTAAGATTCCTATAAAATTATATTGCATATCAGCGTGTACAGTTAGCAAACAGAATGCCACTGCGGAGCTTTTTCAAAAGACTATTTTTATCATATGGGATGAGACATCTATGTTCAAGAGGCATGCTATAGAGGTGCTTGACATGACATTACAAGATGTTATGGGATCCAGTCAAATGTTTGGTGGAATAGTTGTTGTATTTTGTCATCATTTTAGGTAAGTTCTTCCAGTGGTTAGACGTGGAATTAGAGCAGAAATTGTGTGATCGTCCATAAAGAAGATAAGACTTACACAAAACATTTGAGCTAGGTCGGATGCATGGTTCTCTTAATTTCTATTGCAAGTCGGTGATGGCACAAAAGGATTAAGCGAGGATGGTCTTATTCTTATTTCAGATGACATCACGATTCCTTACAAAAATGATGAGCAATCCATGAACGAGCTCATAGCAGCTGTATTTCATTCTCTACATCTCAATGGACATAAATATGATTATATTGCTTCTAGAGCAATTTTGTCTACAAAAACTTAGCATGTCGATAATTGAATGATCGCATCATCAACCGTTTCCCCGGTGAAGAGGTGACATACCACAGTTTTGACATGATTGGGGCTGACACACATATTTATTATTCATCTGAATTTCTCTACTATCTTCCGCCAAATGAATTGCCTCCTCATGTTCTCAAGTTGAAAGTGGGATGTCCCAAAATTTTGTTACACAACCTTGATCCTAAAAATGGTCTCTGTAATGATACTAGATTGGTGTGTCAAATATTTCACAAAAATATAATATATGCAATGATAGTAGTTGTGCAACATAAGAGTAAAAGGATTTTTATTTCGAATCCGCTCGAGTTTTTCTATGATAGTCAATAAAGCACAAGAATAAACTATACCAATTCTTGGTATTTTCTTGCTCGAATCTATATTTTTGCATGGTCAACTCTATGGGACATTGTCAAGAGAAGTCTCTTGACAAACAACAAAGATGCTGGTAAAATCCTGTAAAAATAGCAATGCATTGGAATGACTTTTCACTAAGAATGTTCTATACCAAGAAGTCCTAAGAGAACAATAAATTTTAAGCAGAAATTTTCAATTTCAAAATTATATTATATTAATTCTTGCAATAGCTTATGATAATTTATTATGCTTTTTCAATACAGATCAGTAGTCATTTGTTGAGGATTATCTTCTTGCCATGTCATGAATGATGAAAATGTAAAAGTTAAATGATGCATTTTTCATTAGAGCTTTTCATGGACTTTTGAGTAAAAATTATAGGATGTTTACCTATATTATGAACAATCTTTTATTTTTGTAATATTTCTTTACTTATTCCTTATGTAATTGAAAGACTAGATGTTTATGGAGACTAGATTTTCTTTACTTATTCCTTATTTAATTATAGTCTTCATAATATTTTTATTATGAAGACTATATAATTTTGTTTATTTTATCGTATTGCGCGGGCATTTTATTAGTCCGTAGAAACTCACTTTAATGGAGCAATCTTTGATATATAATCAAGGGTAAAAAAATTATTAATTGCTTCACGTAGATCCAAGACTAGTTGAAGCATTAAATAAGCTGAGTTCCACCTAGTTGGAACATCCCAAGCTGATGTCTCGCTTGGAGCACCAATCTGAATATAAACAACCAAAAATAAAAACAAGGTTATGTTAGTTTGTAATAATCTAGAAGTCAATAATACGATAAATTATCATAAAGTTTTGTTCATGAATTGAGTGATTAATAAATTGTCATTTTGTTATGTTATAATTAATATTAAGATGGTTATAATTAATTATATATGATATGATTAAATTATATATGTCATATAAGATGACAAGCAAAAACAACGGTTGAATTTATAAACGTATACGATACGTTGTATAAAATCATACCGCAACCAAACCAATACCAACCCTGAAAAATATAATTGTTGAGAACAATTATATGTTTATGTATATTTATATTTGATTTAGATTTAGATTTTAAATATTAATTATGGTTTTGAATTTGTGATGAAAGTCATTTATCAAATTAAAACCTTAATTAAAAATAATTAAAATCTTAATTAAAAATAAATAAATATCTCAAAGAAGTCGGCAAGGGGCAAAAAGGGAATTTCACAATTTTTTGATATTTTGTTCTTGCCGACCTCAAGAGAGGTATTTTTGGAAATTCACTTTTTTCAAGGGTTTTGTGGTAAAATGTACACCTCCTCATTTTGCTATAAATATAGGGGTAAGGGAGAGAGAAAGAAGCACCAAAATCGACTCGTAACTGTTAACTCAGGATCGTATCGATAAATATACTTTCTCTCTTTCTCGTATACGATTGTTTACGGGATTCGAAAAATAATATTTTTGTGAAAGAGCGGTATTTCATATATTGGATAACTACGAGTCACGAAGATATTTTATTTAGTCTGTATCTCGGTGAATAGTGTTTTTTTGCGGGATATCGCGGCTTTCGGTATTTCTGGCAGAACAAGTAAGCCGCTCTCTGGTCGTCCTGTTGGACATCCGATAGAGGTATCAGACGTCTGATACTCCGAGGAGAAGAGCGTCTGTGATTCGGCCTTCCGAGTCTTTTGCGATCCAATTCGAATTTGGATCAAGGTATTAATGTTATATTATTCTATTTAATTTGTATGTAAATTAAAGTTTTAGAATTCAATTAAGGAGTAGATCTGTTTAGGGATAAATAAGGTTTTGATGTTAGAGATAAACGAGAGGTGGACACCCTCTGTGATTTATCTGACATAACCTGTTTAATCCCTGGCTTAAGTTAGACGTAATTTTTGAAGGTTGTGTGTTTTGAAAGTTATCTTCTTTATAACGAATTTATGAATTGTTTATGATTTTAAATGTTATTATACATTTATGTTCCTTGAGATTGATATGTTATATCTTTAGAAGCGTTCAAGAAGATGCTCATGGTCTTGAACCATAGAACTCTTTAGATGAAAACATATAATCCTAAATATGTTCACAATCGTGGTAATTAAAGGGAACATTATTTACCATGAAGGTTGTCATGTCAATTGAAAGTACATTGTAGTTCTATAAATGTTGATAAGTGATTATCATTCAATGACATGAGTATATAAAATGGTGATTCTTTATATACTGAACATGACCTAACTAGATGGAGCATTATATGGATTAGTTTTGTGTCATTAATGTTTCCAATGTGTCTTTGAATCTTATATATGAGACATGTAAGTTTTTCACATGAGAAGTATATAATGTGATTACTATTAAAGTCCATTCAAATGATTGGAATAATATAGTAATTCGTTATGTACAACTTGTGCGGGAGAAATTTATATGTCAATATTATTATTGTGCCTCAATTATTTGAGTTATGATATTACTGGGCCCCTTGGTAAAGTGAAATTATATTGCATGCAATATAATTGATGTAGTTATACTTATAATTCACTTGAGAGACCAAGAAAATAATATAATGCAAAAATGACACGATCCTATTTTGCATATTATTTAAAATATCATGAGACGAGGATAGACACGAATTAAGTGGATCAAGCACGTAACGACTATGTCGTTTGGGAGACTATAATGTAGTGATAGAACCTCTTATAGTCCATAATATAAAGTATTTTATATTATATCCCAAGATGACGTAGATCCTCTGTAAGGTCACACCAACTGAACATAAACAACAAGTATTTTACATTTTGAATGATGTATTTAATCTCATAATGTATGAGTTAAAATGCATGTGATAAAATGTTAAAGTAATATATCATGTAAAATGACATGCTTAGATCATAAAATAAATTTATGAGAATATATGTGAATATTATTTTGTATAATGTTTGAGAGCATTATAAGAATAATAAATTAATTCATATTAGAATAATATAGTAATATTATTTACTCATAAATTAAATCCTTGCAAAATATGATTAGGGAATAACAAGAGAGTAATCATAACCATTTGTGTAAATAATTAACACAAGTGTTGCCCTAGGGCTTGGCTATATAAAGGGGTATGTTTGAGATGAAAAATGACTTTTTCTCTCTCTTTCCACAATGGGATGAATAGTAATCCGTGAATAGTAACCCTCATTTCCCCTCTCTTGTGTGTAGAAAGAAAAAAAACTTCATTGTTCTTCTTTCCCTTCTCTTGCAAGGTTTAGCCACCAAATGAAATAGCTTGTTCATTGAAGATTGAAGATCTAGGTGGTTGGATCTAAGCTCTAACCTCTACATCCATCTATCTAAGGATGCTTTAGGTTATTGTTTAGGTTCAAGGTGAACCAAGAGACAAGGGTGCTTCCATGGCCGAAGAAGGAAGACGACGGTTTTCAAGAGACCTAGAAGAGGAATCGACTCCTCTATACAAAGAGATTGTCAAGATTTGACAATCTCTTTAGGTATAACCTTTTATCCACTCTTGTGCAAGAAATAAATGTATTATTTTCTGTTTTGTTGATGCACAAGAGGTGTTTGATGAAATGTCATAGTATAATCTTGCATGCAATTGTTATATAAATAAGATCCTTTGTGTATTGAGTTAAATAGAGGCAAAAATTTTAATTTTCGTCCTCTTGAACTTACACATGAAATCCCAACATTTTTTTTGTTTTACGGTCTTTCCGCAGCTTAGGTCATTTGACGGGTTTTGAACTGTTCGTACACCAACAGGTTAGTATGTAATTATAGAATAAAATAAAGCAACAGAATGACTTTATAATACCTGTGTTGCTCCTAAGCTAAATTTCTTCATTCTTGCTTGCGAATGACGAATGTACTTCATCGTTTCGCATATGTTACGGATCTCATCAGAAAGAATAGAAAGTCAATCTTGATCAATGAGGTTCAAGATATGGTAACCACATCTTTGATGAAAGATGTTGCTGTTGTATCAAACAATGTCTCGAATTTGTCGATTTGCAAAATCAACCTTTGAATTTAACACCTTTCTTGTGAGATTTTGTTTAGATTTTAATTCAAGCAAAAAGGGAAAAAGAAGAAGCAAGAAACGAGCTCAAGACAATCAAGCATGAAGATATCAATACAATATAGATGCAGCTTATTTTATTTGAGCTTCTAATAATTTTAAATTAATGAGATTGAGTTTAAAATAGCAAAATTTGATTTATAATGACAATCAGTTATATAACGAATATGGAAAGTTATATAACGGATCTAACAATTTATATAACTGATTGGTATTGTTAAAAACAACAAGATTTCGAACTTATTCTCTAGATCATTTATATAACAGATCTAACAAGTTATATAACTGATTGGTTAGTTATATAATAGACCAAGTCGATTGTATAGCAAATTAGCCACAAAATGGCAAAAATAACAGGAAAATTGTCAGACCAGTTATATAACGGACCAAGTTAGTTTTATAACGATACAAAACGTTGTATAATGATACCAAACGGTGCATAACGTTGTAAAAGAAAAATTGAGTTTAACGATCAAATTTCTGACAACTCCAACGGTCATAATTTGAGACAAACGTTGTGTAACGTTGTATAACATTTCAACAAAATCAGACAAGAATAAATGTTCTTCAAGCTTTTTATAAAAGGGATCCCTTCATTCTTTCTTCAACAACAATCCTACATTGCAAAATCCATTATTTCACCATTATTGAGCTTGAAACGCATTGTCAAATCTAGCTTAAAGACTCAATCTCAGTGATTTAAATTATTCTAAACTCTTAAAGAGATTGTGTTGAGTGATTATTTTATTCTCTATCTGTTTCAATCATTTGTTCTTTATTTTCGTTGGCTTGGTGCTCCACTGATGTGTGTAAGCGAGATCAAGTTCGATATCGTGTGAGTAGGGTTGGTGCTCTATCGGTGTAAGCGAGGTCAATTCCGAAGTTGTAATTCACTTGTGTTGTCTAGTGAATCGGCTCGACTTTGTTACCGTGTCGGGGGGTCGGAAGTTCCGGAGAGTAGGATTGTCAATATCTGAACTCCGTAAAATTCTTGTGTCATCTTGAATTGCTTTGTTTGCATTTTCTAAACTATTTTCTTTATTTTCATTATTAATTTAGTTTAGAATTTGTTTGTGCTTGAATTGTTAAAATTGATTGTAATTGTCAAATTTACCAATGAACTCCCGATATTTTTAAAATTGCTTTAAATTAAGTTACCGATTTCAACAAAGTAATATCAAAGCAAGTTGAACTTGACAATTAAAGTAAAATTTAGTTGTATGTAAAGATTCAAAGTGATACTTATTAATAAGTGAACAACGTGCAGTTACTTGTCTTGGTCTATGTTGGAGCTTGCACACTCTAAGTCCAGACAATGCTTAAAAAGTTTAAAACACAATTAAATCCACTTGCACTTGTAGCAACTAACACAACCTTAAATGCTTTGAGAGCGACCTAGCAAAGGTCTTGCAAGGTAGAAAACGGTCCCAAACCCTAATAATTCACCTTTTCTGATTTGTTCATGCAAAAGCTAAAGTTCATAATTTGTTGATCACAAGGCATAGTGCATATCATATACAGTACATAGCGTCATATATATTTCGTGAAATAAGCGTCATATATATAAAAATTCATTTCAGCTTAACAATTGGTTATTTAGAAGATAGGCGTCGAGCAGGGGCGGATTCATTCATGGGTAAGTTCGGACAATTGTTCAAACATGATTTTCAAAAAATGCAAAATTTAGTATATTTTTATTTACTGTAGCGAAAAATGGACTTTTAATGATGTTTAGTGGGCTTTAGTGGGTTTGTGTCCGGGTTTTATCTCGACCTCAGTATTCGAATTTAGTTGTGTCCGGATTTAATTGAGCTTTGAATTCGTCCCTGACGTTAAATCATCCAAATTTCATATATAAGACGATCACATAAATATAATCTTTTAAATTACAAGGAGAAATGAGAAAAGAATACACGAAACAAAAACACTAACAAATACGAAACAAAAAGAACTAAAAAAAAGATTACAAGCATCCACACGAAATAAAACCTAAAATTTGAGAAAACGATGCTTATTAATCATCACCGGGGCTCCCAAAACATACACCTCTTGTCGCGGTATACCCTCATTCAACTATCTTGGTAAACCTCACAATTTTTCGCACATCAAAATTGGCTTTGTAGCATTCTTTATCTTCAAAGATGAGGGTTAACCCTCAAATTTTACTATGAATCACAAAATCAACTAAAATATACTTGCATTCATTCATATCCTCATGTGGGTGAGTACCCACACACCTCGGATCTCTAGCTCTTGTCGTCAAAACATCACTTTCGTTTGTGCTTGTATAAGCTTGCACCACCACATGGCCCTACTGATCTCTAAGGAGTCGCTGCTAAGTCTCTGAAGGTTGTCGTTGCACAACTACAACTCTATTGGGTGTTGTATGTCACGGATCTCCTCCGGTTAGGATTAAGATTTTGATTTTCTCCACAATGTCGCCTCCACGACGAGTTTGGAGCTCAATATTGCCGCTGATTCTTACTGTCGAGGAGAAATCTATGGGGTGGAGCCGATATGAGGGGGAAGGAGAGGAAAAAAAGGGGTGGAAGGTGAGGCCGAGTCGGAACGAGAGGCAGCTACTAAGAAAAACTCGCGATGCGATTTCTCTCCTCTTTTTCTTCACGACAGAGAGCTTTGAGAAAAAACAATACTGAGTCGGAGCGAGAAACGATCACTAGGAGAACCCGCTGAGCGATTTCCTCCTCTCTCTTTTTTCTAGCGACGATTCTCTCTCAGCTTTGATGGTGACAGGAAAAAAAGATGGAAATGAGGTGGAGAGAAGAGGGGAAAGGGAAGAGGATAGAAGAGGAGGCGGAAGAGGCCGACGGGACCTCCTCACCTAGAATTTCTAAATTTGAGTTTGCCTGAGTTTTCTCTCTTTTCTTCGCAAGAGCGGCTGGGATATTTCTTCGAACGTAATTTCATTATAGTTTTTAATATTGTTAAAAAAATATTAAATGGAGAGAAGGGGCACAACATAATTAATATTATGGTTTAGTGAAGAAGATGTTTTGACTATGAAATTGGGAAGCTAATCTTCTACCGTGCAGCACCGACAGACGGTCCAGATTTTCTGCATTGTAAGCTACGGACGGCTCAGATTTGATTCAGGGTCTGATATTATAAAATTTAGCTTGTACGAATCTCAATGCAAATCAAAGGCTGAGATTTGCTGCACAGCACGCACAGTGTCAGTGTTGCGCGGTAGAAGATCACGTTCCATGAAATTGACTATTTTAGAATTTTGTTGGATATTCTGGTATGGCGCGCAGTTAACCAACAACTGGAATTTGATACATTAAATATATTTTTCAAAACACATCATGCAACAACATTTCTCTTTTTTGAACAGATATACATCAATTTATTGGGTGAGTAATGAAGAAAATTGCCAGGTCATCCATTGTGCTATTATTAGAAATGTCTAGTTGGTTTCATGACTTGGCAAATCATACCTAACATATAGGTTGCTTGTGCTGTTCATGAAATTATAAATGGGTCCTCTACTCTAGCTCAAGCATGACACCCCTCGTTCAAACAAAAATTAAGACATGTATGATCATACATGGTTTTATCAAGCCTCTGTTTTTGTTAAAGTTACTTGCTCTTGATATCGTTGTGATTATTATGACTTGTACATGCATGATTGAGCTTTTGCATCATCATATTATACATGTATAAACCTGCAACTCACCAAAACTCAATTGTGCAAGATTAATACTGATTTTATTTTGTAAATTGTGAGATGAGTTTAAACTAACAAACTCTCCTTTTTGGCAATTGCAAAACCACATGTGTGTGCATATATTCTCATGCACAACACATTTCTCCTTCTTTTTACAAAGAATGACAAAATGTTCAATTCAATTCATTTGTTCCCTCTTGAATTCTAGCATGTATTTTCAGTATCAAGTCAAATATAATTGCTTTCTCTTAATGATATAAATTTTACAATTTTAGCGCAATCAATTCAATTTCAATTCTGCAATTTCTAAGAGTAATCAAAGAGCATAATCAAGAAATATAATAAAAAAGCATGGTCATAAAAGATGCAAGTAAATATATCAATATCCAAAGCAAATGCATACAAACTTCACCATGTCCTACAAGTCTTAACAGAGCATAACAAATTAAAAAAATACAAATTAAAATTTTTAAAAGAAAGATATTGTGCTCTCACTCCCATGCCCTACATATTATCATCTTCATGCAAAGAACCCCAAAATCCATATCTCTCGATTCAAGATGCACGGTATTGCTCTTGAAAAGCATCAGTCTCATCCAAACGTGCATCAACCCCTTTATAATATTTCATTTTGTGCAACGTAAGATCATGTAATTGATGAGGCTCTATGGCTCTAAGGTTCCTCTTGGTTATGATTTTTTTCAAACATATTTATCAAGGCTCTATGGCTTTAAGGTTCCTCTTGTATTGTTTTTTTCTTATCGAGGGATGAAGCTCTGGCTCTTAGGCTCGGTTATGATTTTTTCAACCATATTTACCAACAAATGAGACTCTATGGCTCTATGGTTCCTCTTGGTTATGTTTTTTGGTCTTACCGAGGAATGGAGCTCTATGATTCTAAGGTTCCACTCGGTTATGTGACACTATGGCCGGTATAGTTATGTAAACCAACCATATAACTGTTGTATCAAACAATTTCTTTATCTTTGTTGATTTACAAAACTAACTTGAAATTTACAAAGCTTTTATGTTTTGCAAATTTTAGGGACTTGAGTGCAAAAATTCAAGATGCAAAAGGTGCGAGAAAAAGATTCAAGAACAAGCATCAAGATATATCTAAGTAAAACTATTTGTATGCTTGATCAATTTAAAATATTTAAGCTTGAGTTAATAGAGCAAAAATGTTTTAAAAAACGAGTTACAGGTTAAACTGTCACATGACGGTTAAGGAAACCAAAAGAATTCTGCAAAGCTACATTCTATCTCAAAGTAACAATTCAAACTGTCATGTGACTCTTGTGAATCATCGTGACAATTTAGCTAGGAACTTGAACCCCAAAAATTTTGCCAAGTAAAATTGATCTACAGATCAAACCGTCATGACGGTTCAGAACGACTGCAGTTTTTACCCTAGCTTTTCCAATTGTATAAAAGGGTGCTGTTTTCCATTTTCTTTTTTCTCTCTTGCCCAATTAATTTAAAACCTTTACAGTAGTCACCCAACTCCATTAAAGAGCCAAAACCTTGCAATACATATTGTTAGAAGTCTTAAGCTCATTTAATATAAATTGATCGAAATCGTTGTGAGATTTAGGAGATTAATTCCATTATACTTGTGTGTTACTTTGAGTTATTTGTCGGGTCTAGTCTTTAACCATCATATTGCAAGAGCTAGGTCCCATCTTGTGCATTCGAATTCTTTCTTCTGTCGGTGTATGTAAAGAAGATAGAATTCCATCTTGTATTGAACTCTTTGAGTTATTTGAGCGGGCCGATCTTGTACTGCAAAGGCAGGAGATCGGGGATCCGAAGATTAGACTAGGCCGAAAACATAGTTGAACTTCGTCAACATATCGCACGCCTCTACTTGTTCAATCTTTCTAACATTTTCTCCATTTAATTTAATTGTATTTATTCATTTGAGAAGAATTAATTTGTTGAATTTACGCTTCTGCAATTAATACTTAATTAAGCCAAATTTTTTTTCACCTCCACTTAATTGTTAATTATATCGTGAGAAGTGTATCAATTGAATTGTTTGAACTGCTTGTATTGTTTGATTTGGGAATTGCCACTAGAAATTGAATTGTTGCAAACTTGCAAAAATAACACTAGAACTTTAAGAAATTCTTATTCACCCCTTAGGGTTATACAATAACCACATAAATGTTGTGATACCCTTGTGGTACCATTCTAAATTGTGTTCTTCCCGCAAGGGTATCATTATCAATTTCATGTACATCATGTATTTGGTCAATTCATGATTGTTTGTTTATACATGCACTTGTATATTTATTTGACCATACTATTTTTAACATTGGTATACACTTGTTCACCATTTTTTTATAATTTATTAAACATAAATATAATTTTTAAATTAATTTTCTTTTATGTCACTGTTAGTGAAATATAATTGGAGTTTTTGTTAATAGTAAAAAAAGTCAATTTTGTAGAAAATTTAAATTTTATAAGATCAATATTTCAAATAATTTTTGTTTCTCAACTGTGATTTATAGAATGTATGAAATTATAATTTTTTATTTTTAAACTCATAGTCGAATTATGGAATTTAAACTCAGTTTTTAATATTTGAAAGATCATTTTTTATAGTAATGCATCAAGATTTTTTCAGAATTCTATGATTTATAATATGCTATCTATTATTATTTTATCTAAAAAGAAGCTCTTATTTGCACTACTAATCTTATAAGTATCTGAGCTAATATGGCTTGCGAGAAAAAAGAATATGAAAACATTAATTTTTAAGATTTTTTATTTTATTTGTAAAAATATCCCTTTGATAATCAGTGAATTACACATCTAATTTTTGTTTCAAATATAATGTTATCAATCTATAAAAAATTTAAATTAAGTTTAAAAATAATATTGTATGGTTTTATTTTGGTCAGCATCACAATCAGTTGTTGAAGAGAGTGTATGATTTGACCCTTGCCTTTTTTCTTAATTGTACCAACCTACTGTATGTTTGTTCTTAATTTCTTCCTCTGAAGGAAATTCTTTGCACCTTTATTGCTGGTATTTTTATCGATATTCTTACTAGTTTGCTTTAGGTTTTAACCGCTACAAACTAGTTTTTCTTATTTGGAGCATTAACAGTAGAAATTTCAATTGTCAAACATTTATTTTCAATTGGTCTCTCTAAACATGGGTCACAATTTCTCTAATTCCAGAAAACGACAAATATAAAATTTGGACTTGACATAGGTCTAATCGATTTTAAATCAAGGTCTTTCAAAATAAACTATTTGTCCTCTTTGCAAGACTATTTGTCCTCACTATAATTTCTTTTTTGGAAATTAAAGAGAAGGCCTTGGATACGGTTTCATCAAGCCTATTTGGAAATAAAGAGGGGGTTAAAATTAAACCTTTACAATTGAGCTCTGAGGTGAGGTATTGCTTGAGTCGATCGCTAACTTCTTCATGTTCTCTTCTCTTTCTCCCCTTTTCGAGAATGACCACTTTCACTCCAAGTAGCCGGAGATAATGGTAAATCTCTCCCTCTCTGGCTTTCTCTCCTCCTCTTCGGTCTCCTTCAGTTTTTAAACTACTTCGGCTTAGTGAGCAGGTATCTTGTATTTTTGTTGATTTTTTGGCTTTGTTTTTTTGTTTTACTGGTTGCGTGCTTCCAGTGGTTTTTTCTGATCTTTTGTTTGTTGTCCCGTTTGCACAAGAGTTTATTCAGCTTGCATGTGTGATTGTCCCACTTGTAACCACTGGTGATTTTGCACGAATGGTTAAAGTTTTTTCTAGATCTTTTTGTGTTTGATTTTAACAGGAAGTTCTCTCATCCTCTCTGTCAAGTATGAGGTTTTGTTTTGTTTTGGTGATGGTATATGACTCTCCTCATCTTTTCATGGGTTTTAGCTCTACACCAAACACCGATATTTGCCTCTTCGACATTTGTTTTTACAGTCTTTGCTGCAGCTTTCTTTATATGCAGTCCTGTGGCACATCGGTTTTGTTTTGTTGTTGTGTTTTTTTTTCGCTAGCTCTGGTTTTGGCTCGAGCTCTTGGCTTTGGCTCTAGCTTTGGTTCTAGCTCGGGCGTGTAGTCTTGGCTCTGGCACTGTCTCTTGCTTTGCCTAGTTCTTTTAGATCTTTTTCTTCATTTTTAGACAGGGAGGAAAATTTCTTGACTCTCTGGGCTCTGATCCTCTTTTTTGTCTTCTATTTTATGTTGGTGCCGGTACATGGGTCCTCACTATTTGTGGGTTGTAGCTTTATGCTAGTGACCTATATTTGACTTGAAAGTCATTGTTTTTTTTATTTTCTTTCTCAATTTGAGATTTCTTTTCTTGTCCTAACAATTTTGCGTTGGGCAATCTTGTATCTTAGGTTGAGATTTAATCTCTTGCCCTGACACCTCTTGTGTCGAGCATTCTTGTCTTTTGAAATTGTGACTTTTGTGGAAGTTTTTCTGGATCGAGCAACAACTTGCTCTGAAATCATGGCTTCCGAAAGGGTTGGATGTGAGATTTTTCTGTCATTTTGACATTTTTGAGGTGTATTTTGATCTGATTCAAGAATTTTTGCAGAAGCTTGTTTGGATCGAGCAATAACTTTGCTCTGATATCATGTTGAATATTTTAGAGTTTATACAAGAAATAGAGAAGAGTAGAGTTGGAGGTATATGAAAGAAAACTTTTATTATTGTGTTGTTTTTCTTTCTCTCTACAATTGTTGCTTTTATACACATTTTAATTTATTGTACCGTTGGCACTGAAGTCATGTTGTCCAACCATGACATTCTTATTTTCTAAACTAACGGTTGCCTATTTTCTCTAACTGTTATATTTTTTAATAGTAAAAAAGTGACGCATTTATACTTTTCTAATATTTATATTATTTTCTTTTTCTACTTTTTTTATTTTACAATTTTGTAGTTTCCTCCAGTTCAGTTCACTTTTGAATTAATTCTATATTCAAAAGTAGATTGAATTAAGGAATTTGGATTGTTGGAGTTCAAAATTTTATTAGACTTCGAAGACTCTGACATAGATCTTTTTTTTACTGTTGGATGCCAGGTTCCATTTTTTCTGGTAACATAGGTATGGATCTTGGATGGATCTGATGTTAAACTTGTAAGCTTGCTTGTCACTGTTCCATCTTAAACTTGTCACTGTATATATATATATATATATATGAGGAGGGATCCGTAGCCGTCAAACTTCCAACCACTCGCAACCGCTTCATGGTAGCAAATGTAAATGATCGATCCGGACCGTTGAAAACATTCTCCATATTAATATAGACTTGGAAAACAAATTTTACATTTTTTTGAATTTTTTTACTATTTTATCGGATGGATTGAAAATTTATTTATCTAACGATTTACAAACATCCAATTTTCAACTCTTCCGATAAAATAGTAAAAAAATTCTAAAAAATATAAAATTTGGTCTCCAAGTCTACATTAGTATGGAGAATGTTTTCAACGGTCCGGATTGACGATTTACACTTGGCATGATGGAGCGGTAGCGAGTGGCTACGAAATGGATGGTGACTACGGATTCCTCCTATATATATATATATATATGGATTTTTCTGAGCTTTTTGAAACAGTAATACCTCAAAATCTGATAATGAGATGTCATTCCCAAATTCAATTTATGCATGTTTTCAATGGCCATCTTCCTTTTCAGTAGACTGTGAAAGGCTGTTCTGCAAGCAATGGTTGGATTAAGACGAGGCCAATATGTAACAGCTAGTCAGCAACTATAGCTCCATATCATCTTTTTACTCTCATGTCAATTATAGATGGATTAAAATTTGTAGGATAATCTTCTGGTACATGGTGTTAGTTTTTAAGTTTATTAAATTGCGTCGGGTCCACTTCTGATTTAATTACAAGAGCTCATATGTCACTTTGAAACGAGGTTTCATGTCTTCTCTTGCACTTCTTGCCTGATCATTTGAGGACCGTGGTACAATTAGGGGTACAAGAAATATTCGTAGCTCGTGACTCGTCTGTGTTCGACTCGTCAAAACTCGTTAACGAATCACACATGTTATATAAAGTTAATTGATAGTTATTAATATCTAAATGCAATAGTTGAAGTACAAGTTGCACAATATTAATTAACATAAAGTTTAGGGATGTCAAAAAATATTTGTAGCTCGTGGTTCGTCTATGTTCGACTCGTCAAAAACTCGTTATGAACTCGTTCGTTACCAGCTCGTTATAAACTCGTTTGTTATCAGCTCGTTCATTAAGTAACAAGTCGATTTTGAATTTAACTCAGCTCGTTCGTGTTCGACTCGTTTGCACCCATAGATACAATGCATTGTTCCCTGTATCTCCTCCTGTCATTATTCAAGGGATCCACACACTCAAATATTAAAAGGGGGCTTTTATTAGTGATTGTTGAGGCATGGAAAGACATTAACTGTGTGGGGGCATTCTATAGATCTTTTTCAAAATTTAAGGTATATATCCATTTGAAAAGTAGCCCAAATTATACATACAATTTACAAATACAACTTCCACAATCAAGTAATCACAGAATCTTTTCAAAGGTTAACAATTACAATTCACAAACCTATGAACTAAATCTTTTCTTAAGGAGATGAATTTCCCACCTTTTTTAACCCCTCTTCTTGTTTTCTACGTGTAAAATTGAACCATTACTATCATTTTTTTTTTTAGGAAACCATTACTATCAATTGGAAACTTGAATATTTTCGTCTAAACAATCACACAAAACATTTGGTGCTTATGAAGATATGATTAATTGAACCCTTTTACTACTGGATAAATAAGCCCCAAGACTTAGAAATATATAGTTTTATGATTATACAACGGCTAATAAAACTAAAAAAATGATAAGCAAACAAGCAAAGGTGATGAATGCAAAAGTTGAAAAGGTGGGACATCATTCTAATGTGCTAGCTGCCTAGCTATAAATGAAAATTTAATTTCAATGAAATGAACCCAAGTGGTTGTGGGCCCGCAATAAACTTTTGCTTTCATCAGGCCTATTTTCCAGTTATTTGTGGATTTAATTTTTGTTAATTTCAAGTTTTCTTTTCTTTTTCTTTTGAAGAAAGAAGGTTGGGATCATTCATAACATTATAGACTTAATTTTTTTTTACAAATAATTTAATAGTCTAGTGATAATTTAATATAATGACTTGATGAGATCATAAGTTCAATTCTCCTTGTGAGCACAGGTTCACATTCTTTTTCGGAAACCCTTATGTAAAAAGAAAATGACTTAATTTTTACAATACAATCAAAATTTGTATATAAAAACTTGAGACGTTGGTTCTGTAAATGAGTTTCGGGTGCAATTTTTATACAAGTTTAGTGTCATTTGATACTCAATTAAAGATGATTAGGGATGTACACAAACTCGTAACTCGTTACACTCGTTTAATCCATCCGACTTAATCTATTTTTTATCGGGTTGAGGTACTATCGGATTTGGTATGAGTTTTGATTTTGATAAACCCGTTAGTATGGATTGGGTCATGAGTTTGCTCTTGATAACTCGGCTAAACTCGAATCCGGTTGTTTATTCATCTCTTCTTAAATTTGTAACACTATTAACTATTGTTCGATATAAGATATAGTAGTTTTAATATTGATGGTTGTAGAATAAGAAAAGAAATCATCAAAAAAGCAAAATGATCGGTCTCAAACTTGTTTTTTAAAAGCTAGAAGTGATAAAATCACATGTTCGACTTTTTTTTAATTAAAATTTCACATACATTTTTTTTTTCTTTGAGTAAGTTACAACATAAAGTCATTATATACTTTGTATCATAAGAAATCAAGACTAAAATTAATTAATCTCTAAATATAATCTATAAGTCATCAAATATTAAATTATTTTTATTTTATTTTTGTTGTTATTTTTATTTATGCAAAATCAAAATTATAACCTGCATAATTCGTATAATCTGTAAAATTCGTATATAAAAAATTAGATGGATTGGGTTGGGTTACGGATGGTTTAACTACAAAAATTTTCTTAACCTGATTATATCGAATTGGATTGAAATTTGATAAAAAAAAAATCATAACCCCGTCCGTTGTATACCTTTAAAGATGATATATTATACTCAATGTAATTCATAACATTTGATTTAAATTATCAATATCGTAATATAGGGACTGTAAAATATAGTCCGTATATCTTTTTTAACAATAAATCTTTCACCAAAATCTACCTCTTTTCATGTGAATTATATAATCATAAATGTCATATTTTAAATGTCTGATTTCAAATTATTTAGAGAAATAAAAACCTCATGGTTAGAAAAAGGAGAAAATTCACCTTAGTCCTCAAACTTTTTCAAGAAAACCTAGTTAGTTCTTGTACCTTCATATTTGTATCAACTTGATTCTTAAATTTTTAGAAATTAACTAATATAATATATGATTTCTATTAGCAGCCTACTTTGATTTTCATAACATGTTCTTGGAATGAATCTTGGTTGTATTAATGATAATTGTGTGTGATATTCTGAGCTCTCTTATGTGTTTTGAATATACACTTATGTATTTCTTATTTTAATATGGTTGTACGTACATTACTATGTTATTCGGATACTTCAATATTTAACCGCACCCATATCAGATACTTGTCGCATTCGTATTCGATACGATTCGCGTGCGATATTTCACGTGATAATCAGAGTACATTTTTTAGTTGTTGATTCCTCACATTGTCATAAGATTGAAGTCGCTTCCCATCAAAAGACATATTATCATTGCCTCTTATTCTATCTTGTGTATAATAATAGTTTTTACTATATATATATATTCACCTATATATTGTTTTCAATGTATTAAATTACTTTATTAATTAAAATTTAATATATATTTAGCTGCACTCGTATCTAAGATTTTTTAAAATCTCTGTATCATCGCACTCGTATCGTATCGGACACGATACCTACACTCGCACTTGTGCAACATAGGTACATTATGAATTTTAGGCAAGAAGATCGAGTCTTATAAAGATGTTATGTTCAATCATTATATTATATAAACCATTATATGAATCATTATGTTGATATATATGAATTATGAATATAAATTGATGAATAGTTTGATACCGTAGTATATGGAAGGGAATGCATTGAATTAACGGTGCACAACCATCACAACTCTTTCCCAGTATTTTATCATGACATGGTGAACAACACTTGATATTTTGAATAATCAGGTCAAGTGGGAGAATGTTGGAAACTACAAGCAATTAAAGTAGAAACTGCAACAAGTTCAGTCATTTTCAGCATGTTCTGCGAGTTCCTAATTATAATGTGACCCGATTAACTAAGCCGGAAATATATTGCTCTATAATTAGGCATGTATCAAAGTAATCTAGGAAGGAAGTATTGGCAAGCTACAAAGAAAGTTTTGAGGTACCTACAAGGTACAAAAAATTACATGCTCTATATTAAAGATCTAATGAATTGAAAGTTGTTGAATATAGTGATTCAGATTTTGGTAGATGCTATGATATCAGAAAATCGACTTTGCTACATGTTCATGCTTGCTCAAGGAGTCATATCATGGAAAAGTGGGAAACAGACTATTGTTGCTTCATCCACCGTGGAAGCATAATTTGTGTGCTTTGAAGTCATAATTCATGCATTATGGCTGCAAAACTTTATTTCAAAATTTCTCGTTGTTGACACCATTAGCAAGCTGCTGAAAATTTATTGTGATAATTCTGCAAAAATATTTTTCTCAAAGAATGACAAGTACTCTAAAGGTGCTAACACATGAAACTGGAGTATTTCTTTGTGAAAGAGGAAGTTTAGAAACAAAGAGTGTCGATCATACACATCAGGACATAAGTAATGATCGCAGACCCTTTGACAAAAGGGTTACAAACAAAATAATTTAAGAAACTTGTTCATAGAACGGGTCTTGGTTGTATTAATAATAATTGATGTGTGAAAATTTGAGCTCTCTTATATGTTTCTGATATACAATTATGTATTTCTTATTTTAATGTGGTTGTAAGTAATTTATGAATTTTAGGCAAGAAATATCTTATAATGATGTTATGTTTTATCATTATGTTATAAGACATTACATGGATCATTATATTGCTATATATAAATTATGAATATAAATTGATGAATTGTTTGGTACTGTTGTATACGGAAGGGAATGCATTGAATTAATAGTGCATAACCGCCATAACTCTTTTTTCTCAGCAATTTATCATGGCATGATGAACAACACTTGATATTTTGAATAATGGAGTCAAGTGAGAGAATGTTGGAAACTACAGACAATTAAAGTAGAAACTGCAATTAGTTAAGTCATTTTCAGCACATTATGCAAGTTTCCAATTATAATGTGACTTGATTAACTAAACTAGAAATATATTGCTCTATAATTAGGACATTAGATTTTATAATTAATTCAATGTACTCTCCCTCAACAGATGTACTCTTCCTCAAAAGATTAAAACAAAACATAATTTAAGATGTACTCTTCTTCATCAAAGATTAAAACAAAACATTATTTAAGAATTGATCATTTCTCTCCCTGAACAGATGTACTCTTCTTCATCAAAGATACACATAAAGAAAGATGGATGAAGAAGAAAAACTGAATTATGTAGGAAGCGACTTAATTATTGGGGTCCGAATCTGCTGCTCGTAAATTCCTGCTTGCTTTCCTGCTTGTTTTCGATCCGACCGCTCGATCGTCACGGACGGCTGTGATTGAATTCAGGAGGCAGATGCTTTGACTGTTAGATGAGTTTTGAACGGTCCAGATCGAAACAAACAGAGAAGCAAGCACAGATTTACGAGCAGGAGATCCGGTTCCTAATTATTGTGGATATTCTCACAGAAAAGAAAGAGACGTCATTTGTATGGGTATACTCATTACTTTTGTGAATAATATGAAGTATTACATCAGTAAACAAAACAAAGGACAGTCATCACATCTTCCGCTGGTACATACGGTATGTCATCTTACGTAATAGATCATATTTGTTTGTTAGTAAAATTTCTAAATTGATGATCTCGAATTATTATCGAATTGTTATCATAATGAAAAATATATAGAAATTGTTGATGTTATCTTCTAGACATGTAGATTTGAAGATTTGAAGATATGAAGTTGGGTGAATAATAAGATAAAAAAACATCTTGTCTAGTTTCTCTTTAGGCTACACCTTTTAAATTGGCAGGACAATCATGCAAACTTTCCACAAGATGGATTGACACAAGAAGCTTCATTATCTTTACAAACTTTCTGACTATAAAAGTAACCTTTTTAAGCATGCGGTGATAAATCTGACGTATATAAGTGTTTTTCTAGACCTTTCCATTGTGCTAGATTGGAGGATGGAATCGTATCTGCTGCTTTTTCTGAGTGAGAGTAGGATTCTGCTCTTCTCATCTGGATCATTCAAATTTCAAATCTAAAACTTATAAATTATACAGTCCTTCTGAATTTCATCTGTGCTACTTTTATCAAAAAGAGCAGCAGATACGGATCCATGGGAGGATATACAGGGATTACATATTTATTTATTTATTAAGATTACTTCACCTAACCGACATAAACTTTTAAAAAAAAATTACGGCTCTTATTATAAAGCAATAATTTCGAGTTAAAATTGTTTAAACGGAGTTTTGTAACAGATTTTAACAACTTTTGACTTTTTTAACTTAACATTAAACTTTTAATTTTAAGCAAAGTTTTTTTAAAATCTTGAAAGGACATGATAAAATTGTCTAGAAAATGAATATGATGTATCTATTTTGGAGGAACAAAAATTTCAAATGATGAAAATTTTGGAACTACAAATATTATATATTGGGTGCGCTTAGAACGGCTAAGTCAATCTTTGCTTGAGTTAATGAAATAGCATGAGCTCAAAGCCTCAAATATTACTCGAAGATTCTAAGAGCTAACAAGCAACATTTTTATGGAAGATGTGAGTTCAAAACTTTATAGAAGCAAAATGTTACATGAGTCTTTAGTTCAAAATTAGATTTGAGTGACAAATTCATTTATCTTTATCTAAAAAGTAAAAACCTAAAAAAATTGAATATTTTTTTATCTAAGTCCGAAATAACGATTTAAAATTAGTTTTGTGAGTCATGTTTGACCTTTTATCCAAGCATAAGATTGATTATGTGTATGATTAAGAAATAATTTGACACTTCGAGCTGAGCCCCAAAACATATCTCTTTATGAGATATATTATCGTGCTATGTAAAGTAAAAAGAGTGCTTTACTTCGGCATAAAAAATCATACACCGACAATTCAAATGATTGATCTAAGTTGATCAATACAATTAAGACATCAAAATCTTCTAGTAAACCAATTTTGAACGCATTTAAAGTTTTGTAGCTATACTTTTTGAATTTTTTGAAAGTGAACAAAAATATTGTTATTTTTAATTATTAAACTGTGTTATTTTTGCTCATTTTTCAAAAATTCAAAAAGCATAGCTACAAAACTTCAAATGCGCTCAAAATTGGTTTAGTAGGAGATTTTGATGTCTTAATTGTGTTGACCAACTTAGATCAGTCATTTCAGTTGTCGGTATATGATTTTTTATGCCGAAATAAAACACTCTTTTTACTTTACATAGCACAGTAACATATATATATATATATATGGAGTTATATTATTGTGCTACGCGAAGTAAAAAAAGAGTGTTTTACTTCGGCATAAAAAATTACATATGGACAACTCAAATGACTGATCTAAGTTGGTCAACACAATTTAGACATTAAAATCTCCGAGAAAATCAAATTTGAGTCCATTTAAAGTTTTGTAGCTATACTTTTAAATTTTTTTTAAATGAGCAAAAATAACATAATTTAATAATTAAAAATAACCTTATTCTTGTAACTTTTAAAATTTTTGAAAAGCATAGCTATAAAACTTCAAATGCACTCAAAATTGATTTACTAGGAGATTTTGATGTCTGAATTGTGTTGATCTACTTAGATTAGTCATTTGAGTTGTTGTTATGCGATTTTTATGCCGAAGTAAAACACTCTTTTTACTTCGTGTAGCACAATAACATAACTATATATATATATATATATATGCTATTGTGCACCATGAAGCCAAGATTTATTTTGGCATCACGCTCAAATTTTAAATTTTTGAAAATTCAAAAGGTCAATCCAAAATATGTTTCCAATGTTGAAATCTTACTAGAGACCAAAATTTTCATTTACTAATATTTTTTTTTTCTATTTTTAGAGGGGTTCAAAATCAACTATATATGATGGTCCAAAATTCATATCAACAAATTTCATACCACTTTAGAAAATAGTAAAAAAATTCTCAAAAATGAAAAAGTTGGTCTCTAGTGAGATTTCAATATGTAGATTGCATTGGACGGCTTGGATCGATTGTTCGAAATTTTCTTATTTGAAATTTGAGTATAATGCCAAAATTAATTTTGACTTCATAATGCACAATAGCATTCTCTTGGCTTCATAATCTTGACTTCATCATGCACAATAGCATTTTCTATTTTGCAAAGTGCACCACACACTATACTTTGCTTGTATGTACTTAATGAATGCCAAATGGGCCGGTCCGAGCCCCGTCGATCCCAACCGGCCTAGGCTACAGGTTGGCACGAGTCACAAGTCACGGGTTGGGACAGATCACATGGTCCGAGTAACGGTAGGTCAAAATCAAAATCCCCAATCCTCCCCGCCTTTGGCTCGCCCTGGTCGGATCCTCCTGGGTTGGCACGGGTCGCAGTCTGGTCTAGTCCGGTTCGAGTTGATCTATGTCCAAAATTTTCGAAAAGTTCCAAAAAAATCGTGAATAATTTCCAAAAAATCTGAAAAATAGAAAATAAATTTACCATATTTCTTAAATAATAATTTTCGCTTAATTCAGTTTTTATTTATAGATGTTTAAAAATCGAATAATATTCAAATAATTTCGAAAAATTAAAGAAAAATTTGATAATTCATAAAACTTGCAAAAAAAGTTATCATAATTTTTAAAACAATAATTTTGAACTAATTAGATTTTTATTTACAATTGTGAAATATTCAAGTAATTAAAAAAACAAAATTTCTTAGAAGTTCAAAAAAACGTGACGGCCGGGTTAGGGAGCGGGTCTAAGGCGAGTCACGCGTTAGGTGGGGCGGGTCTAAGACGGGTCACGAGTTAGAGCGGTCCGAGTTATAATGGTCCAATTTCGAAAACCAAACCATTTCGTGCTACACCCGTGATTTTCCACAATTCGGGTTTGACCTTTGATCCGAGCTGGTTCGGATTGCTGGCACGAGTTTCCCTAGACCTGGTTAACCCCCTCAATTTTCTTCAAAAAAAGTACAGGTCTGTTTGGCACTCAAGGTTTAGTGAAATAGAGTGTTATTATATTCCAAGCAAGTGTCAAACAACTATTTAGATTATCAGAATAGTGCAAAAAGTTGTTATTTCGGTATTCTTACCAATAGGTGGTATAGCGGTTTAACAATTATAGAATAGCAATTAGTTTTTTATTGTGTTGTATTATATTTTATTATATTTAGTGATTAGCAATTATTTATTATTATTATTTTTTTTATTAATATTATAATATTTCATCATTTTTATTATTAACTATTATTATATTAGCATTATAATATGTCACCATTATTATAATATTATTATTTATGATTATTATTTATTATTGTTATTATTATTATATTTTATTAGTATTATAATATTCCGTCATTATTATTATTATGTTTTACTATTCTTATTTATTATTTATTATTCTTTTATTAGTATTATAATATTTCATCATTATGTTTGTTATTATTATTATTTATTATTATTTACATATTGTTACTATTGTATTATTATTATTAGTCATTGTAGTATCATGTTGTTATTATAATTATCAACGCTTCAACTATTTCAAATAACAAATGTTAGACAATATTTACGCTTTTTCAAATAGTTAAAAATACTATTTTTCTATCACTCTTTTAAAATAACATTATTCAAATTTTACTACTATTTTAAAATTATAGTCTCTTAAATTACGGTAGACAAACCCTCTCTCTATACACCATGGCAAAAACACAGTCTCGTAATTTGTAGTCCAGAAATTTCAAGCGAATTTTGATGCACACAAATTGATTTGAGAAGAGACGGAGACATGTCAAGTGACGACAAAAAAGGTCTGAACAAGTGTGAGTGATGCAGTGGATGCCGACAGGTGAATGCATGCACCTAAGAAAAAGAAAGCAACCAGTGATACATATATGCTGGAATATTCCCTGCACCCATTACGATTCTGCCACGTGTAATCCAATTTCCTCACCGATCAAAGTTGGGATATTATCAAGTGGATAACGGATGGAGGGGGTGGTGCCACGTACTCGATTTCTTTTAATTTGATTTATAATTTTCTCTGGTTGGGCTGTCGCGAATATTTAACAGTTTGTATAGACTAAAAACCTCTATGATGATTAGATTCAGCTTCTATGAATTAAAATTTGTTAGTGGAACGATAAGAATAAAAGTTTTAATGGGAATGTGGTGATAACTCTGTGGCCACCTGTGTTGTTTTTTGTATTTCTTGGTTGCTTGCACAGTTGCACTTTTGAGGTAATAATAATATGTTGACTCCGGAATTCAAATGAATTAAAAAACAAAATAATTATACTATGGATATGCTGTCTTCTTCAATTATTTTATTTTTTTTTAAGAAGAAGAAAAACAAATGTGAAACCTATAATCAAAGTATATTTTTCTTTAGACTTTAAGATTATTTAGGGGACCACAAATTAATACAATGTAGGAACTGAATTCAATTGACTAAACTTTATATTACATATATTACAAGTTTAAAATTGACAAGATGAATGCAATGATAATTGATAATGCATCCGTTGATTTTTTTTTTTAAATTATGCAACGTCCAATAACAGCTAAAGATCAGTATTACTTAGCATGTGACTGAGCTCGTGTACCAGTAAAATATTTCTTATAAATTTCTACTGGTAAATGCACCTCATTGGTCATAGGGATTCAAACACAAGTTAATTGGTCGTTTAGCTAATTAGGGAACATGCAATCTAGCCTAATAAGTTACAGAAGAACAACAAAAAAAGTGATTAATGACATGAATTTTATAATGTTTGATTTAATCTTTCTAATTAAAGTAGTGCAAGTAGCTTATTTTAAGCACAGTGGGCAGTGGGCTGGTGATGAGTGAACAGGAAACAATATAATAGATTAATAGTGCATGGGAACCGGATCTGCTGCTCGTAAAATTTCTGTTTGTTTTCTACTTGTTTCGATCTGAATCGTTCAAAACTCATCTAACAACCAAAGCATTTGCCTCCTGAATCAAATCACAACCGTCCGTGACGATCGATCGATTGTAGCGGTCGAATCGACAAGCAGGACAGGAATTTTACGAGCAGCAGATTCGGACCGTAGTGCATGGGGCATCTCAATTCTTTAGTGGATTGTCTAAAAAAAATGGCAATTCTTTAGTTGGTTGCATTTAAAGACAAGAAACAGAGACACTCTTGGTCGCCACAAAATCCGCTTGTCAAGAAACATGAACCTTGGAAGTTGTAATACTTAAAAAAAGTCTTAAATTGTTTACATTTTATTTTAAGTATGAATTCACAATTCACGTACACGTTTAAAAGATATTTCTGTATATTCTCTTATAAATAATAATAATTATTATTATTATTAGAGAAAAACTTAGGTATAGATAGGTGATCTTTAGATACTTCACTCAATCTTTATCATTTGATTGTATTGAAATTCACATCATAAATTTTCAATCAAACAGTAGAAATTAAGTGTAGTACTTAGGAAGCATCTATCTAGGTGTATCTAAGTTTTTGTCTAATTATTATTATTATTATTTCGTGGTAATATTTAAATATATTACAGTGTCAGATCTAAAATATTAATGTCCCAAATAATAATAGAAAATATTAGTATGAAGTTTGTATTTTAGTTTCGAAATCCAACATCTGTTGCAGTTCTGAAACACCTGGGGCTGCGAAATTTTTCCGAATTTTTCTAAATAATATTAATATTATATTGAATTAAATATTTAGGATAAAAATGAAATTCAAAATACAACACTTCCGCAGTTGCTCCTGAGGTCCATAAACCAAGATTCCACCGAAATCATTTTTTTTTTAAGTTTCCAACGTGGAAATTTTTCATGTGAACCGCAAGTTAGGGTGCGGTTCATTCTTGGAGTTTTTTTAAGTGATAATATTGGCTCATGGCCTGCAGAAGGGACCAACTGTGAGAGTGTTATATTTCGAATTTCATTTTTTATTCTAGATATTTAATGCAATATAATAATACTATTATTTAAATTTTTTTGAGAAATTTTATTAATAACAAAAAAACACGTAGCTGACAAAAATGCGGAGGAAATCGCAAAACTTGCCACCGCAGTATCACGGATACCACAACTAATTGAAAAATCTCTGATGTCGCAATTACTTACGGATTCCCTAATGCTGCAATTACTTTTATTGACAAGTTTGGCTTTTATGTTATGTTACTTTTTTTTTCAAAAAAAAAACACATGAAAGAAAACACAAGGTATAAGTTAAATATACAATACAATTGTATTGATCATGCATACAATACATATAAAAAAGAACGTGACGCAAAAAATGAACATTCGTCCAAGTTGCAGCGTGAAAGTAACGCACTTCGGGTTGATTGGTGGGATTCGTCCGAATAACATACTTCATTTCCGAATTCGTCGATTGAATAGCATTAAAATAACAAAGAAGCAGGACATATGATCACTCTCAAATTCAGAATATTTTCATAATTGCCAACTCCCTGCCTTGCCGATGCTTAGCGTAGGATGGATCAGCACCATGAAATTTTGCTTTGACTAGATGCCTAACATTTTTTATTGCCATGGTTGTATCCTCGTTCATCTCCTTCTTAATTTCACTGGCAATTATTTTTGCGGTAAGCTATGCATGATTCACTTGTGTGATCGATTGGATACAACCGTTGGTATTTCGTACTTTTGACATCTTCGAACCAAATATCTTCATTTTCTGGAAAAATAAATTTAGAATGACAACTATACTCGATACCATATGATCTGTTTCACATTTCACCGCCCACGTAAATAAAAACTGGAATCATTTTTCTTGTGTTCAGCTATGAGTGAAAAAAAAATTGTATTTATTGCTAATTTAATAAACGGGTTACTAAAACATATATGTTCAAATAAAATTTCTTCTATTTTTACTAAAACATATATTAAAATAATTCATAATAGATGGTAATTCACAAGTAATCATTGTTCAAAATACTAATATTAATTATTATAAAATTATTCACAAATTCTTAATTAATGTTGTTTTAATATACACAAACCTGAATCTCCGCTGCAAATTTCTCTGTCGGTACTCTAATTTCACTTTCTGAATCTAATCTCACTCTAATCTTTTCTGATGCTTCTCTAAAACTTTAACTTTGATGCACTCTCTCTTTCTGAAAGACCGGTGCAACACCGACATTTTCTATTTTCCGAACTTTCAAAACAATCTTTATATCTATTTATAATTTATTTATTAAATTTCTATGGTGGGACTAAATTTTCAAAATAAGTACGACCTACTATGATAAAAATACATACCATTTAAAAGACAAATCTAGTAAAGTGAGTACACAGTTAAAAAAAATAAAGAAAAAACGCCTACGTTTGTAAAGTGAGTACACAGTTAAAAGTATCATGGTCGGACTTAAAGGTCTGACGCATCCCTTTTAGGTGGAATTTATAAAATCCAAATTTTTTATTTTAATTTTCAGATCTTAACAGAAAATATTCAATTCTTTCAACCCTAGTTTTATCATTTTAAAGAAACAAAGAACGATTCCACAGCACCGGAACAGAAATTGTCATGTGCAAATCTGCTTATACTTTTGGTTAAGTATTTAGCATGACCGGTGTTCATACTATTAAATATGTATTTGTGATAAGAAGTAAACAATAAACATATTTGTTTTCTTAAGAAATTTAACGTGATATTTATACTTTTGAACTATGCTCGTGCTATTAAAGCATGCTTTTTATATTAATTCATTAATATTCATCTACATAAAGAGTAATACTGTAGTGCTTTTAGCTTCACCGAGAGATAGTTTGTGAATTTAACTAAAATATCAAGTAAGTTGACTTTAAATGCCACCACAACCTAGTTAGTTGGTTAAGGCACTGTATTTTTATGGAAGATGTTTTGAGTTCAAATCAGGCTTATAGTACTACAAAACCTAGTAATACTACAAAAATGAGATATTATACCTTCCATTTTATATATGTTCCACAAAACATCCGTCATTGAAAGGACTAGTGATAATTTCGAAATTCAGTTAAAATATTTAATACCAGATCTTAACAAAAATTGGATATAAAAGATGCATAGGGAGCAATGTGGAGGTTTTAGTAGCGGGTGTTAAGTTCAACATATATAACTCACCTTTTAATAGCGGGTGCATGGAAGAAGTCTGTATAAAAACTTTTAATATCGACTTCTCCAGTGCATCCGCTATAAAATTTTCTGGATCAATGAACTTCCTTCCCACAGATCACCATTTTTTTCAATCCAACCGTTCAGTTTTCTCAATCCAATGCTCCAAACATACACATAATTTCCACATATCAAGCCTACAATTTTTTTCTCTCATTTTTCTTTCTCCATAAATATCAGTTGATCTCTTCCTCATTTTTCTTTCTTCCTACAGATTTCTTTCTTTCCTCTTTTGCTCCTTCAAATATTGTTTGCTAGATTTATTTATTTCTTTAAGTATTTTGTTGTTCCTTCAAACTATTCCTTTATGAGATTTAAGTTTTTGCTGTAAATTTTTGCATCTCGAGTTATTACTGTAAAAGTAAAATTGGACTATTGATAAGGATTTTTTTTACAGCAGAGCATATTTATAAAAAAAACAATTATAACAATAAATGATTTTTTATAAAAGAACATATTTGCAATAAAATAAATTACATTATATAAAAGAATATATTTGTAAAAACACCTGTCAAATCTGTCAGTCTCGCAATTAATGTGTGTCAAATCTTCCAGTTTTATTTTTATTTTTTATAGTTTTAATACCGGCCCCTTGACAATATCAGCCATAAAGGTTAGTTTTAAAACCGGTTCCTTGACAATATCACCTATAAAATGTCACTTAATACTATTTGTTTGCTAATATCTGCTATAAAAAGTCTAGTCTTTAATAGCGATTTGTTCAAATCTTTAACAACCACCCTTCAACAGTCACCCCCACCCGCTATTAAAGATCTTATTTACCCGATATAATAGATCAAATATGTACTAGTGTAGCTTTACTCGCATATAAATTTACATATTATAATAATCAAGTATCTCACACATTAATCATGAATATGTGAATATTAATATTAAATAAATCATGACATGCCATGATTTTATTAAATATAAAATAAGATGGATAGACATAAAAGAATGATTTGATAGAAAGAGAAAGACGAAAGGATGAATCATTTGCTAAAATAAACAATATGCTAGAAAAAGAGAGAGAGGATGCTCGATTAAAATGTGTGGGAATCAGGCAAGAATTAATAGGTCGAATTATTAAATTCGAGCACAATTAGATTTGGACATCTAAATTGAGATCAAATTAGATCACAAATTAACTAAAATTAACTAAAATATTTTTAAAAGTTCATTTTTCACATAAAAATAACTAAAAACACATTAAATTTTACATTTTTTGAAAATCAAGCCTGGACACTTGCCCGGACTTGCCTCTAAATAGATCCGCCCATGATGGAAACGGATTTGATCATTTGTGAAAGTAAATATTACTACTATGTTATAATAGTTTAAATCCTTATTGAACGCCTGTTGTAATGATATAAGCATTTGATGAAAAAAAATATATAAGCACTCAGCATATAGTTGTACTCTATATGTGAGATGTGGATTAAATAGAGACATCTGTTTTTGACGTTAGGAGTTCACTCTTTACTACTTTAGATAGTAAACAGTCGTTCTTGAGGGATTTTGGTTGGAAACAATTAGTTGCAATTTCAAAACAATTTTTTTTCTAAAATACACAGTATTTGCTAGTTTTTGGATTGTTTGTATTTTTCTTAACATTTGTATAATTTTTTTGTACCAAACCTAATCCTATTAATAAAATGTGGCAGTCATCTTTTGACCACTTTTAAAATAATGAATATTTTCTGAAACCTAGCATTGTTTCCTAGATTCTCACCGCCAAGCACACAAGTCACTAGACATGGAGTATTATTATTATTGGTGTCATTTGACATGGATTATTTGGTTTCTAGACTTTTGTTTATATATAATTATTCATAACTCAAGCCTTATGCCGCGGCATCCAATGATTGACCGAACTCATGCAACGGCCTATATATAACGAGTTCAGATCTTGTGTCGCGCTGTACATGACGCGCGTAAAATCTGGATCATTCAGTTACGTCAAGATTCGTGCAATTAAACTTTAAAAATACATACTTTTTTGAATTAAATCACGACCGTTCATTGCTTATAACACATTATTTATGAGCGTCCAATCCGTACGAAACAGTGTCGCGCGGCACCAAATTCGGATCCTATATATAACACATTGTTTTGGCCTATCGTATTTGCTTTCTTGGCTTGATTGTACTCTTCACTTTAAATCGTTTACTTCAACCATCCCAAACATAAAATTAAAATGGAAAGCAGTTCTCATTTCCAATAGAAAACAATGTAATTTTGATTTGGATAGCTGCAAGAAGCATCTTATACACGTAGGTGATCTTTTTTTATTTCTCCCCCCACATTATTATTAGACAAATGCCCAATCATTATCGTATATAGTTTTATTTATATAAATATGTAATAATTTAATTTGTGAAAAGAAACATCCTCGTTCTTAGTGAATTGAAAATGGATCGAATCGAGCCGGATCGGTCCAAACTCGTTTAGGTCCACAAGTGGATTCATTCATGGACAAGCCCAAGCAATTGTCATGGCTTGATTTTTTTTAAAAGCAAATTTTAGTATATTTTTAGTTATTTTTTAGTGAAAAATGATATGTTTTTGTGGGCTTTTAATTGATTTGTGTTCCAATTTGATCGCAACAACCTCAGTGTCCGGACTTAGTTGTGCCCATGTTTAACTGGACCACTAGATCCGCACATTTCTGGGTCAACTGTTTGGTCTGGCCGGGTTTTGACAAATTATATTTTTTAGGCCGGCCGCAACCCTTCTAAGACCCGTGGGTAGGCCGACTGACCAGTTTGAGCCGGATTAGACGGTGTCCGATCTGAGTCGGGTTGGCCTGTTCGGCCAGTTATTTATTTTTTAATTTGACGGGTTATTTTCGAGTTATACCTTGACTATTCTCGAGTTATTCCCGAGTTTTGTCGGATTTTGCACGAGTTTGCCCGAATTTTGCACATGTTTTTTGGGTTTGCGCGGGTTTGGACAATTTGCGTGGGTTCGAACGGGTTTGCACGAATTTTGCACCAAGTCGGGTCAGGTCTTTTTCGTGCCAGGTTTTTCCAACAAGCTAGATAGCTGATACACGTCTTAGGCCCCTGATTGTTTTTTTGAATGGATCTGCACGAGTTTGCCATCAGAACGGGCCGATCCGAGACATGGCCCCTGGTCGGGTTTTTTAAAATCCCTACTCGTTCTTATGTAGCTTCATCCTTAATTAATTTCAAAAAATCGATATATTTTTTGTTTTGTTTTGTTTTGTTGTGTAGGGAAAAAAATCGATTTATTTTTTGTTTTGTAGGGGAATAAACATCGATTTGTATGAAGTAGGTCGTGTATTAATTACAAGTGTTAGGGAAAATCATGCAAAGAATAAGCTCAAATTTTCAACGATTAAAAAGAATGTAAAATTCTGTCTCAATGTTTTTTCATGTTCTTAAATGTGCTTACCATAAGGGGATCTTATGAGAGATACGTATTTCTATTTTTTTTTGTCGAAAAATAATGAATAAATAATATTTAATGCTACATTGTTAATTTTTATAACATTATTATCAATTTCAATTTGATCTCTTTTTGTACGTTCACATATTTCACTACAACATATGCTTTTTTTGTTGTACTCATTGTTTGAAATCTATGATCACAAAACATCCTAGGTCTAATCAGGGGATCTAGAATTCTCGTCAGAGAGCAAAATGATGCACATTTTTAAATATACATGATTATTTTGCAAATAAAATTGACGAATCGCATAAACACACAAGATTATTTTGCAAAAAGAAATTCCAAGGAGGCGGCTGCCCCCACACAACATTATTTTTTTCATATAGCTTCGCCCCCGGATCTAATCGCGGTTTTGTAAAACTTACATTGTAACATTTATTTTATTAAACGATTACTTAAATAAATTATGTTAATTGTACATGCTAAACATGGCTCTGTTTCTTTAAAATAAATTTATCCTCTTCCTCTTTCTTTTTGTATTAATTAATATAATTACCATCAACAAAATACTGTAATCTTTGTGTAAAATGCTGCATACTTTGATATCATGAAACAATTAATGATTTTTGGCTGCAAGTGAAAAAAATCAAGTCTTATACAAGTAAACTTTAGTGTTAGTATTATTTTTCACAAGTGGTTTGGAAATATATAAAAAAAAGAATTGGTAGCTATAATCACAGAGAAATAGTGCAAACCTTACTTTACAAATAAGAAAATATAGACGCGTGGTCAAACCTTATTGAAGAGCACACATTATTATAAAAAAAATTAGGATAATGTTTCGTAGATACCACATTTGATATCAACTATTGATACCGATTTTATTATGCACATTTAGTTGAGTTATAATGCAACTTATTTGAATTATTATGCATGTTATACCATAACTATTTCAGTACCAAAAATAACATTTATAACTATTTCATTACAAAAAATAACATGCATAATAACTCAAATAATGTGCATGATAATTTAACTAAAGATGTATAATAAAATCTACAACATATATAATTATTTCATTACAAAAAATAACATGCATAATAACTCAAATAATGTGCATGATAACTTAACTAAAAGTGCATAAAAAAATCGGTATTAATAATTGATATCAAATATGTTAACTACGTATCAGCTCCCAAAAAATTAATAACAGAATCTAGGAATACTTAAACCTTAAGCAGATTAGAAATTTCCAAGATAGAGAGACTGAGAGAGACAGAAAAAATATGGAGAGAACGCAAACATGTTAGTCAATAAGAGGCATGTCCCCACAAAAGACTTATTCTTTACACCATATATTTCTTCTCTCTACCCCAAAGGGTTCAATCTGCTATTATTTCAGAGGAAAAAAGGGTCCTATTATTTATTTATGGACCGTCGGATTAAAAACGGACGAACGAATTGTCACAGATGAAATTCAAGAAAACTTTTTGATATTGATCTGATTCATTCATTATATATTAACGATTCAGATTAAAAAAAATTGAGAATCTCAATTCCACTTTGTAGTTTTAGTTCATACTTTTCCCTTCTCCCCCTTTGAAAAGTTGACAGCAACCACACACGTCCCTCTCCTTGCATAATGTACCAACTATTTTTTCTCTTACTTTGGATTCTCTGAAGTGTTTCTCCATCATGAGCTTATGTTGTCATTCATATAGCCACCAACAGAATTTACATTCGGTAAAATATTTTGCGTAGTGAAATAATAATTTAGTGGTTCACATAATCTCGACATTTATGTGTGCAAATTTCAAAATTATGTGAAACAATTCGATTGCCATTTCATCTTACGAGACATCATACATAATATTGATTCCACTAAACTAGAGTGCTTGATTGCTTGCTATTTCCATTCACCAACATAAAAAATACTTGTATGAAACTGAATTTAACAAAATTTCAATCATGCCTGACTCATATGCATGATAATCAGAAAATATTACAAGCTATTTCATGAGCTTATGAATCAATCATATCAATACATAATTAATTTTAAACATAAAATTATCGTAGTCTTGAGGTCAAAGTATAACCTAAACTCATTATCTACGGGTGCTAATTTTTTAGGACCCGTTCGATTGCATTTCATTAAATCATTTTGCGGGAACCATATATGTGAATTTGTATGTGGGAAAAAATAATTAAGTTCAAGTCAACAAACTATTTTTCAATATTTTTGTGAAAAGATGAAATTGTATGTGGGATTTATTCTCTAATTCTATGAAACAAATTAAATTGCCATCTAAACACATCTGGAAAAAAGTTGTGGGATTGAAACAAAATCCCATCAATTTCCATGTCATGGTTTAAAACAAACTAGGACTATTGTGCGAGACAGTTTTCAAGTTGATTTCGACTACAAATACTGCAGGAGGGGGGATGAAATTAGTTAAACAAGGACTATTGTGAATATGAATGAAACCGTTTTCATGTGGTATAATGTCTATAATGTAATATAATCAATTCTTTTCTTTTCTAAGTCACGAGGTCTAAGTGCATTCATCATCATCATCATCATCATCATCATCATCAATAACAAAGTCTTTATTTCCGAATAAATTTGACTAGACCTAAGTCCACTTATCAAACTAAGAAAAAAAAATGTAATAAGATTTAACAAAATCTCTTTCTCTCTCTCTCTCTCACTCTCTGCAGAGATAAATTTACTGTAGTAACATATTCTAGTAAAATTGGCCAATACCATCTCCAATCCCTTCCTATCTTTTTTTTTTCCGATGGAAATCCCTTTCTATATCTAAACCTCTCAACAGCGCATGGTTAGCGCAGCTATCTCAATCACTGTACATCAACCTCAAGGTCCTCAACCCCCTCTCTTCTTCTCTTTCTCTCTCTATATCTGTGTTTTCTTCACTCTTGATCTAATTTATTCTCTGATTCTCTGGCAAAGCTCAAAAAGGGTAATTGAATGGCTATGAATCTCCACACAAGTCACATCTCTGTTCCAGTTCCAGTACATCTCTCAGTAAGTGCTCTCTCTCTCTCTCTCTCTTTTCGGAAGCTAGAAAGCTCTCTCTTTCTCTCTCTGACCTTGTGCAGTGAGCATTTCTTAAATCTTTCTCAGAGTAGTGTCTTTCCAATTCGCTTTTTTATCAATTTATGATCTGCCCTGATTACCTTTCTCGCTTTTACACTTTCTCAGTCGATATTGTACTCTCTATATGGCTCTATATATGTTTCTGTTTTATCTGAAAGATTTGTTTTGGAAATGATTTTGATTGAAAGAATAGCTTCCAACTATTTGTGTAGACATCTTGAAACCTTTTAATAGACTAAATGGTGTTTTATAAACCATATAAAAGGTATAATCAGAAAATAAAGGAAAACATAGACTTCTGAATCAATTTTCTAGGTTTCTGACATGTGATAATTTCTTGGTCTAATATTCTACAGATAGGCAAATAGAGCTCCAATAAAAAGAAGACTTATTAAAAGAAGAAGTATAAATAAAGTCAAGAAAAATCACAAGTTGACCCATGGATTGGGATTCAAAACTACCTCCTTGGGACATGACAGAGCTAGAGCAGAGTCACATGCAACCAAATCCCATGTCTTCGCTAAATACAATCTCTGTTGGGTCAAATGTGAGCCCCTTTGAAGCCATGGAGCAGTCTATGGGGCCCATAGACTGCTCAATTGACCTTAAGCTCGGTGGAAGCACCGCCCGACAGGTCGATTTGGGGGTATTTCAGAAAGACCAACCACACACCACGCCATCTGCATCGGCACCAGTTACAGCCAAACGGGCTCGTGGGACGACTACTCAGGCGCAACTAACAGTGTGTTGCTCGGTCGACGGGTGTGGATCAGATTTGAGATATTGTAGGGATTATCATAGGAGGCATAAGATTTGTGAGGCACACTCTAAGACCCCTGTTGTTCTTGTTGGAGGTCAAGAGCAGAGGTTCTGTCAGCAATGTAGCAGGTATATTTTTGTCATTTTTTGTTCACATTTGCCTTATATTCAAAGTACAGTAATTGGGCTTTTGTGTTCATTTACAGAAGTATGACTTTTTTTCTTTTTTCCTGGTAGGCTGTTTCTCTTTCTCATATATTATTATATAAGGAACATAATATTGTTTTTCTAATTAGCACAGTAATTGATAGGGCTGCCTTTTTAAATAAGTTTAGTAGGCCCCTTCTGACAAGTTATTTCTGTTAAGCTACATAAGTTGTTAGTTGTTACCAACCTTTGTGATGTTTTTCTCTTCTTCTGTTTTCTGTTTTTTTTTCCATCTAATTTGTTTTTTCAAATTTGAGGACTTATGAAGTAACATTTTTAAATTTTGCGAGATATTACTCAAAATCTCAGCTTTGCCCTTCAATTTCAAGCTACTGTTTTTTTTTTCCATGTACAAGTATTTTTGAATAGTTGCTGGGTAAGGTATAGCAAGATGAAATTTACATTGCAAGAGACTTGTGGCCAATTTGAGCTCCTTTTTGTCTTGTCTAATGCAACCCAGTGCCATCATATTGCCCATATATCATGTAACTCCAACAATGAGCCCAAAATATTTGACCACAAATCTAGGCTGATATGACAGCACAAGCCTACGACCATAAGTTTTTTTTCTCGTCCAAAATTAACAGTAACAGTAAGTCAGTAATAGTAACTTCTGTACAATATCAATGATATGAGTTATTGTTTGTGACTTGTTGTAATACTTAATATACTAATGACTATTCTTAAAATAATCAAATGGCAGGTTTCATATGCTGTCGGAGTTTGATGAGGTAAAGAGAAGTTGCCGGAAGCGACTGGACGGACACAATCGCCGCCGTAGAAAGCCACCATCAGACACTGTTAATCCCCCATCTATTTTCTCTGGTAACCTCCAAGGTCTTATCTTTTTCCTCTGATATTTTCTTCTAATTAGACCTCTCTTTTCCTTTTTTAAACAGAACATTGGAGGGTTTTATATAAACACACACACTATTTGTTTAGGTTAAAGAAGATCTCAAGCTATATTATCTGGTACCAGATATGATCAAACTGGTGCTTCTGATATTTTGACATTCAGCTGGCTTACATGATTTTAAATTGATCAATCTTTTTATTTTCCATATGCAGGAACAGGTTTCTCCAACTCCCCCTCCATATTTCCGACCATTCTTCCGGAACCCAGCTGGATGGGGTCTAGTACCAAGGCCTCTCCACAAAACCCCATCTCGCACCACTACCTAACCCCACCGCAACATCAGCCTTTTTCCCTCACCTTCCCACAAAGCCTCAAACAAACCTCCAAACGCTTCCCATTTCTGAACGAACCGACAACAGTTGATACCAGAAATGGCATCGGAAGTGGAATCGGAAACATTTCACTTGCTGTTTCACAGCAATTACAAAAACCAATTCCAATTTCAGTCTCAGTTTCATCAGAAAGCAGCGGCAGCAGCAGTGGCGGCAGCAATACAAACCGGATGCAATACTCGGAGCGTGCTCTCTCTCTTCTGTCATCCCCGCCACCTGCTGCGACCGTCACTGCCACTGCTTCTGACCTGTCCACAGTCTCCACTGATCAGCCTTTCCTCTCAGGATATAGGTATCGTGCTGTAAAACCAGCTGGGCTTCCTATGGAAGAAGTGCATGATGTTGACATTTTCATGCCCAATACCAATTATGGTATTGGAATTTCTGGTGGAATTTCAAATAGCAATGGTGTCGATTTTCACGGCCAAGAAATGTATAATGTTGGTGGTGAAAGGCCGTCAATAGAAGAGGGTTCATCGCAGCCGCTTCAGTTCTGGCATCAATGAGGATTGAGTCATAATTTGCTTCAATCAATCCTGGTTATATTTTAGTGATAAATAAGGTCTAACTAATCTTTTGTTTAGTAGCTAAGGCTGTGGGTTGAGTAAACTGGTTAATGTATGCGACTCCATCTGGGTTCATAAAAAGGCTTAACTAAGCCTATTGTATGTTTAACTGTTGATTCTGGTGCTGTGTGTGTATAGTATCTGTTGTGTAATTTCTGTTCGGAGCATTGTTTTCTTTTCCTTTTGTTTTCAAAATAATGCAAATGCAGACTGCGGTCAAGTATGGATGCCTGAAATGATTTTTCAAAACCTGTCTCAATTGATCTCTACTTCAAGAACTTTTTCTTGGTAAACATAATAGTGATTGGCTGGCTGGTTTGGGCCTTCAGTGAAAAGGATTGGTCGTTTATCACAACCTTTTGGGGTTGTTAAGGTTTGGTATCTAAAAGCTGGTAGATAATTGTAATCCAACTTAAAACTGAACTGGAAGATAGAACGACAGTCGACAAATAAAAATAAAATAAATTAGAAATTTTTTTAAGGATGGTAAAAAATGGAAAAGAAATATTTGTAGAAAATGGTTGCCGGTTATTCTTGTGATGGTTACAAAAGATGTACTTTTGTTAGCATATACTGAGGAGAGAGTTCTGAATGTGGGCCAGGGGCCTTCTCACGTGAATTCGTATCCTCTGGAATTACAATAGCTGACCACCTCTTTATTATCAACGCTGCTACAACATTTTTGATATGTCCACATAATAATTGCTACAGCGTTACTACAGTACTCACTCAGTAAAACTGCTTATTCTCCTCTGAAAATTTCTGACCATTTCAGGGAATACGAATTCGCCGGATTGAGATCCCCTACTTTTTTTTTTAATCTGGACCGTTAATTTATAATGAATGAATCAGATCAATAAAAAAGCAACCCTGAATTTCATCTGTGTCAATTCGTCCGTTAATTTTTAATCCGACGATCCATAAATAAATAATAGCACCCTCCTTTTCCCTCAAAATAATAGCAGATTCGAACCCGGACTCGCCTATAATTGGGCTCTTCCCTTGAAATGTGAAAGCGAAAAGAAAAGAGAGACTTGTATCTTGGTCTCTGATGCTAAAAAGTGAAATTGCCCAGGTTGGTTGGGTCACTGTTGTTGTTTTATTATTGGGCTGGATCAACTTTTTTAGAATATGGATTTTAATTCCTGTTTTGCTTTTGTATTTAGTTGTTCTTTCAAGCTGGTTCACTATTGGGCTCAGCATAGGCACTGGGCAGTAAATTCTGGTTCACAAGTCACAACCACGGCTGTCAAACGTTGCAAACGGAACAGAAATCGCCTGTTTCAGTTTTCGTTCTGTTTCGCAAACGAAACAAAAATTCTATTCCGTTAACCGTTCGTTTCGTAACGAAACGAAACAGAACGATTATTTTCGTGATTTTACACTAAAAATGTTGAAACGGAAGAAGAAATAGAGTTTCGTTTATCGTTTCGTTTCGCAAACGATAAGAATTTTGACTTCCATTTTCGTTCCGTTTTAACGAAACGAAACGAAAACACGAGTCACGATATAATTGTTGACAGCCCTAGTCACAACAGCTTTTAAGCATAAACTCATCTTGCAAGTTGTAATCCACAAAGTTTCAAACCGATTATCCAACTTTAAAATCTGTAATGGGTTACTATAAGTCAAACTAGTTATCTCATCTCATCTCTCTATCATTTCCATTCCCATATTGATTGCTTTGTTTTGTTTTGATTTACAATTATTTATTACATTAATTGCACTACTATGAACTTGTTGGATTTATTATTTAAGTTATTGCTTTAGTTTCACAATAGTAATTATTTTATTGGATTTTATTGTTGACTGTTTGCTTTATGATTCATGTTAAATGTTTTATTATTCACATAATTTTCTTTATTACTCAAGTCAATCCATTTTTATTTACATTATGTTGACATTTTAATCAGTTTTATTATGTGATGCCTTCCAAGTTCCAAATGAATACTGGGGCAGCTTAACTATTGATCAGAGCTTGAATAAGTTAAAAAAATCACTTAGTATTTGTCAAAACCAATGCTTTTTTAATTAAAAAAGTCAACACCAATGTTATTTTACATATATTTAATTTTTTTTTAAAAGATGTACATTTGGAATAAGTACGTCAGATCAATAAAAACGACAAGTATATAGGCAATCAGTAACTTGGTATCAGTCCAATATAAAGTTAGATTAATTATGACACCGATGTGTTGTTTTTAATTATTCAATGTGTATTTTATGTTTCACGCAAGCTTTTAAAAATGTTTAACGACTCTTAACGGTGAGGTGATCGCTTAACGGTTTAACGTTAAAATAGTATTATACATAAGTTAAACTAAAAAACGAACAACCATTTTTATATATTATATATTTATTTCAGATCAAATTATGAGGCAAACACGCATATTTTTTGTCATCTGTATTATTGTTTGTAACTATGTACTATATAATATATTTAACAATATTATTAACATTGCTGTTTTTTTTTGTTTTCATCATTTAAAAATATATATGATGTGATCTGATATGTTTAATAATTAGGATTTAGTATATATTTTATTTTGAGAATGTGCTTCAATGTTTGTTTTATAAGCTCCACTATCTAATTGCATAAGTCGCACTAACATAATAATATCTCATGCCAGCATCAATATAATTCATAAGGCCAGTATACTCAATCAATCAACACTCCATCATAACACTAGTAACTATCCGACTAAGTTAAATATATTGATTCAGAAGTGTAGAAATTTGTTTAGAGGCATGTGATAAGATTCGTCAGTTGATTGCTTATGTATAATTAGTTATGTTAGAGTAGAACTATTTTGAAGGTCATATGACTAAACATGCAGTTTTTGCTCTTGTAAATTATAAAAAATGGTTTTAACGATAATAAAATAAAACAGATTTAAACGGTTTAATCCAAGTTAAAACGGTTAAAACATAAAAAAACAACAAAAAAGGTTATTTCCCAAAAACTTAACACCAAAGATTTTAACAAGTTAAAACGAAGTTAAAACGTTAAAACAAAGTTTTTAAAAGCCCGATTTCACGTTAATAAATTGCGTTATTATTCAATTTGTTGGTTCAATTATTTATTTTAACTTCTTTGTTGTTTTATTCATTTAGATGATTTATTGGAAATATTATTTGCTTTACTATTCAAGTTACTTGTGTCAATGCATAAACAAAGGATTACAAAAAGTGGTCGAACACGAGCATTCATGGACAATTCATTGTGTTTGGGTCATGTCATGGTTAGTGCAAAAATAATGTTGTCTAGATTAGTGGTTGAAATAGTGGTTACTTTTTTGCTATCTAGGTTAGTGCAAAAATAGTGCTAATTTTGTGTTATCTAAATTAGTGAAAATATTGTTTGGATTGCACATTTGGAGTAGTGATAGTGATGTAAAATAATGAATTATTTTAGTTTTTTAACAAATAATAATAACAAAATAACAAAATATTGATATTAATTTTTTAATATAATAATACGATAATAATAAAATGATAAAAATATAATAATAATAATAACACAAATGACAATAATACAAAATAATAAAGTAAATAATATAATAAACTAATAATAATAGTTTCAATAATAAAATAATAATAATAATAATTATTATTATTAATAATAAGAATTAATAATAAAAATAAAAATAATAATAATGACAATTACAATAATAATAATAAAATAACGACAATTACAATAATAATAATAATAATAATAATAATGCTAATTACAATAAAAATTACAATAATAATAATGATAATTACAATAATAATAATGACAATTACAATAATAATAATAATAATAATAATAATAATAATGTTATAATAATAATAATAATAATAATAATAATAATAATAATATTACTGTTATAATAATAATAATAATAATAATAAAATAATGACAATTACAATAATAATAATATAAAATAATAATGATAATTACAATAATGATAATAATAATAATAAAAAAATAATAATAATAATAATACCAAAGATGATGATTACAATGTAACAAAATAATATTTTTGCTAACCATGACATGTGCTAATTTGTTAATCCTATCATTTTGTTGGTTAGAAAAATAGCACTAACCAACACTACTTACAGCTTACTAATTCCTATTTCGATCACATTTGTGTGTGGATAGCAATACTAACCCATAGCTAATGCTATTTTTGATGATCCAAACAAATATCATAGTATAGTTGATAATTAGGTCATTCTCTTTTTTTACACCAAGAGGCACACTCTGAATCAATGATATAATCCACTATACTATGCATGATATCAATGAATAAATGTCAATATTAGTATATCGACAAAAAAATGGATACTCCAAAAAATTGGTACACTGGATACTCTGACCAAATTGAACCGTTCAGTTCATCGAGATTGGCAAAAATTGATTTCTTGTAAAACACATAAAAAATTAAAGTGAATCATTTTTCACCAATCTCGATAAATTGAACAGTTTAGATGAACCAGAATATCCAGTGTAACCATCTTTTGGAGTGTTAAAGTTTTTGCCTTAGTATATCAAGTACTGAAAAATGTTTCAGTCATCTCAATATCTTAATAATTGCATCTATGGTAAAACAGTAAATTTCTATAATCAGATGGAGATATTTTGGACCGATTTTTTAACAATAGAAAATATATTAATTAATTGTATAAAGACAAAAAAATTACTAAAAAAGCTACAGAAATAGAGACAAATGGGGTTGCGAACACCTTCCAATTAAAAAAAAAACAATTGGACGGTGTTGCCAACACCGTCCAATTTAATTTTGAGTTTTTTTGTTGAGGTGATTTTTTTATTATTAAAAATATTAATATTTTAATATATGAGTTGGGTTGTATTTAGATAATTTTTTGTAAGAACTTCAGCTGTGCTTATTGTGATCGTAATTAATCTTTTTATCATCGCAAGCCATCGAGCTGTAGATATCTGAGTCTACTTCCATCACCTCGAGTCTGATTTGCGATCGGAGAAACGAGCGATTCAAAATTGATTCGGACGCAAACTCATGATAAAATTTCACTAAATAAGACATAAGTTGAAGATGTAGTCAAATTTGATATGTACGTTTCTCCGATTGCAAGTCATACTCGGCGCAATGGAAGTAGACTCAAATATCTACAGCTCGATAGGTTGCGACGTTAAAAAAATACTAATTACAGTTCCGACAAGCGTAGCCGAAGTTGCTGCAAACAAATATTAATTATGATTAGCATTTTTAGGTAATTTTTTGTAGCAACTTCGGCTACGCTCGTCGAGACTATAATTAGTTTTTTTTACATTGCAAGTCATCTAGTTGTAGATATCCGAGTCTACTTCCACCGAGTCGAGTGTTATTTGTGATCGGAGAAACGAGAGATTCAAAATTGAATTTGACGCAAACTCGTGACAAAAATACTAATTAAGACATAAGTTGAAGGTGGTGCCAAATATGAGATGCACATTTCTTTGATTGCAAATCAGACTCAACATGGTGGAAGTAGACTCGGATATCTATAGCTCTATGGTTTACGAAGTTAAAAAAATAATTACAATCCCGACGAGCGTAGCCAAAATTGGTACAAAAAATAGAAAGAAATGCTAACCATACTTAATATTTGTTTGTAGCAACTTCGATCATGCTCGTCGAGACTGTAATTAGCTTTTTTTTAACATCGCAAAGTTATCGAGCTGTAGATATTCGATTCTACTTCCATTGCGTCGAGTCTGGTTTGCGATAGAAGAAATGTGCATCTCAAATTTAACTACATCTTCAACTTATGTCTTAATTAGTAAAATTTTATCTTGAGTTTGTGTCATGATCAATTTTGAATCGCTCGTTTCTCCGAACGCAAATCCGACTCGACACTGTGAAAGTAGACTCAGATGTCTATAGTTCGATGACTTGTAACTATAAAAAAACTTAATTACGGTTCCGACGAGCACAACTGAAGTTGTTACAAAAACTTACATAAATACAACCCAACTCTTGAATTAAAATATTAATGTTCACGTACAAAAAGTTAAAATATTTTTATATCCGACCTGAAAAAAATGTAGAATAATATTTATAACCCCTGGCTCAAATCTTCGACAATAATGACTTTATTTTTAAACGTTCACGTTCGTATTATAATATCTAGACGCATACGTTCATAGGTACTTAGAATTTTCTTTTGTTCTGCTTGAATTCCTAAGTGCCCTCCGATTGCATGGGTCTAAATAACACGTTTAAACGTAAATTATAAAATATGGTCATTATCGTCAAAGATTTAAATTCAGAGTCATAGATGCTATTATTTATTTTTTCAGATTAGTTTTAAAAATAATTCATATTCAAATAAAAAATCTGAATGGACGGTATTCTCAATACCATCTATTTTGCATTTTTTTCCGGGCGGTGTTTACAATACCAACCTTTTTTATTTTTGAAGCTTTTCGAATACTCTTTCTGCTTAAAATTAACTAATTTATTTAATTTGTAATTATAAAAGTTGGTATTTTGGAGCCAAAATGATGGCGATCAAATCATGGTAGGTCTACAAGTGAATAACCATGATCAAGGAAGCATGTTTTGGACCAGTTCCTAGTTGGAAGATCCAGGCCCAAGTCAGATTTGCAATTAATTCCCGAAACAACTTTCTGGACAGATTCAGAATGGGCCAGTATTTTGGACATAACTTTCTCATACGGGCTCCAAATTAAGTCATTCAAAATTCTGTTGAAATCTGATGAAATAGGCTACAACTTTTGTGTTTTGAGTTTCTTCAGAGTCCAGACTCTTCTATGTCATAATTGCATGTGAAATGGACGTGGTCATTGAAAAGTCATCATGTCATTAGCTTTAATTATTTTCTTGAGTCTTGTAGCAACTTCTAGGAGTTTTTAGGAGTCTCTTGAGTTTCTATAGGAGTTATTAATTATGTCTTTTGAGTATCCCTAAGTATTTAAGGGTTTTTTTAATTATCTAAGAAGTTTCTAGAGTTGTAAGGTGGCTATATAAAGCCCTCTAGTAGAATGTAAGAGGACAAGTTGAATATTAGCAAAAGTTTATCTTGAGTTGAGTTTATCTCCTCTTTTATCCTGCTGTGAGTTGAGAGTATCCTCCAGTTGTGATTTTATCGTTGAACGTGTGCGTGTCCTTGGGCAATTCCACCTCGAACGCTATCAGTTGGTATGAGAGCTGCAGGCGAAGGATGGTGCGACGTAGTGCTCGTATCAATCCTCTTGGAGGAAACCAGCAAGACGATCGAGACATTGAGTTGAACGAGTTGAGGCAGCATGTACAACTACTCCTATGGCGTATGACGCTATTGGAGGTTGCTGATCGAAACCAAGATCGCCGAATGAGGCATGGGTCTTTGAGAAGCACAACTTGTGAGAGTCGAGATCGCCGAATGAGGCACGATTCTTTCAAAAGAACAACCTGTGAGAGTCGAGTTCGCCGAATGAGGCATGATTCTTTCACAAGAACAACTCGTGAGAATCGAGATCGCCGAATGAGGCACGAATCTGCGAGCTACACCGACTTTTCTTCTCATCACCGCCTTCACAACATCTCCAGCGATAATGTTTCTTTTTCACCTCATTTCCATCAAAGAAACAACGATTATGAAGATCACAATAGGTTGCACTGTGGTTTAAACCAAGAAAATTTCAGCAGAGAAGATGAAGAGATCAACTCCTTCCATGACAACAATTTTTTGGTGTCACGTGATGAAGAAGCTCAACATCAACTCCACATTCAACGCAACACATTTTATCCACATGCCCTTCAACTCAAGAGAAGAGTTTGTAAGAAGTCTTTTTCTGATTCCCTTAACTCCACACAATCTTTCTTTTCAAAATCTGATTTGAAAGTTGTGAACCAATTGAAAAAGACCCAAACCGGCAGCAACAAAGAATTTTGTTCTTCCAAACCATGTTCACACAAGCTTGACAATAATGAGTGTGATAAGAAGACCTTTAAAACATCTGTTACAATGCCCAAAACCACCTATAAGGACTATAAATTAAGATAAACCTAGCTTGGATAGAACAAAAAGAGTACGATGTTTTAAGTGTGGATGTGCTGAGCATAAATCAAAAACTTGTTTGTTGAAATATCATTCTAGTTTTGACCTTGATGTTTTTGTGGTTGATGAAACCTTTGTGAGTGAAAATAAATCATTTGAAACTCCACCAATTTTTTATGTATATCCCGATGATGAGGATGATGTCAACACCTTGACTAGTGAATTTGAGATAAAAATGGAGTCATTTCATAGTCCCTCAAACTTTGATGAAAACCTTGGCGGTAACTTACCGATGTCCTTGAAGGAACATTTTCAGAAATTTTAGCAGCAAATTTGTTATTCAACCAACATTGAAATTCCAAGGTATAGTGGTTATGAAGACCCTTTTCTGAAATGGATTAACGAACCAACAGATGACAGTCGAGAATATTTGGCAAGATGGATAAATAGTTCAAAAGCTATTAAATCGATGGTAGCACAAGTTTTCAAAACTTCTCCAATCCAAACGTTGTTTGCTGACACATTTCAAAGAAAGACAAAACTGGTGCAGTATTACAAACAACTAGTTCCTACACTTGTTGAGAACACCCAAGAGGAGGTGCTCGAGAAAGATTGCAAGTTCTCTTGGCAAATTAAAATAGAGACGAATTTTCTTATCAAGATTCGAAAACCTCAACCAAGACCACATGGAGGTCCCACTCGAGCTGAACATTGGGTGTTACATATCAAAGAATGTGTTCGAGAAGTTTTTGTGGTGATCTATTTTGATAACATTTTCGTGTACAACATGGGTGTAACAAAGCATTCAGAGCATGTTGGTCAAGTCTTTGAAGTGTTGGCAGAACAAAAACTCTACATCAACTTGAAGAAGTGTGAGTTCCTAACCCGCAACTTAGTGTTTCTAGGCTATGTGGTTTCAGCTAAAGGCATTCATGTTGATTCTTCCAAGAATGATGCAATTCTCTCATGGCCAACTCCAACTAACATTCATGACATAAGGACTTTTCATGGACTGGCCTCATTTTACCACCGGTTCATTCGAGATTTCAGCACTCTTGTCTCACCAATCACCGAGTGCTTGAAAGGTGGTGTCTTCAATTGGACGAAGGAAGCTCAAACCAGTTTTCAGCTCATCAAGGAGAAGATGACAGCAGCCCCTATCCTCTCTCTTCCAAATTTTGAACAGATTTTTGAGTTCTGGCGTAGGCATTGGTGCAGTTCTCAATCAAGAAGGGCGACCTATTTCCTTCTTTAGTGAAAAACTTTCTGATTCGCGCAAGAACTACACAACATACGACAAGAAGTTCTATGCAATTGTGAGAGCTCTTGGACATTGGAGGCACTATCTCATTTCCAAGGAGTTCATCCTCTACTCCGACCATAAGGCGTTGAAATTTATTAATGGGCAGCACAAACTCAAACCGAGACATGCAAGGTGGGTGGAATTTTTACAAGGCTACACATTCCACATCAAGCATAAAAGTGGAGCTTCAAATCATGTAGCAGATGCTTTGAGTAGACGACATTCCTTGCTGTCCACATGAAGGTAAGTGTTTTGGGATTTGAATTGATCAAAGAGTTGTATGCTGAAGATGAGTTCTTGAGCAAGGTCAAGGTTGAATGTGCAAAAGGACCATACAAAGAATTTGTGGTGAAGGATGAGTATCTCTTCTATGACAACCGTTTGTGCATACCAAATTGTTCTTTGCGATGGCATATCATTAAAGAGGTTCATGATGGTGAGTTAAGTGGTCACTTTGGACGAGATAAAACAGTTGCTCTACTTCAAGACCGTTTTTATTGGCCAAAGATGACGAAGGATGTGAACCATTACATTTTGAGATGTCGTACTTGCCATCTAGCGAAAACCAAATCCCAAAATTCTGGACTTTACACTCCACTTCCAGTACCAATTGCACCATGGGAAGATGTGAGTATGGATTTTGTTATAGGACTACTTCGAACTCAACGCATCAAAGATTCAATCATGGTGGTGGTTGATCGCTTCTCTAAAATGGCGCACTTTGTTCCTTGTGCAAAAACCATGGATGCCATTCACATAACAGACCTTTATTTTAAAAAGATAGTGAAGTTGCATGGCATTCCAAAAACCATCACATCTGACAGAGATCCAAAGTTTGTTGGACATTTCTGGAGAACTCTTTGGCGCAAGATGGGAACAAAGCTGTAGTTTAGTTCATCATATCATCCTCAGACAGATGGACAAACTGAAATTGTGAATCGCAGTTTAGGCAACTTGTTGAGAAGTTTGGTGGGTGAAAACATACGTCAATGGGAACTTGTTCTGCCTCAAGCTGAATTTGCTTACAATAGGTCCAATAGCAAGAAAACTGGTAAAAGCCCATTTGAAGTGGTGTATGGATGCAACCCGAAGTCTCCTATTGATCTTGTGTCATTGCCAACCAGTCAGAGCTATAGTGCAGATGCAGAAGAGCGTGCTAAAGCTATTAAAGACTTACATGAACAAGTCAGAAAGAAGATTGAAAAACAAAATCAGAAGTATGAGAGGCAAGCCAACAAGTATTGCAGGGCTGTAATTTTTCAAGAAGGAGATCTTGTTTGGGTGCATTTGAGCAAGGAGAGGTTTCCACCTGGTCGCCATGCAAAGCTCAAACAACGTGGTGATGGGCCATTCAAAATTCTACAACGCATAGGTGACAATGCGTACAAGGTGGAACTACCAGGAGATTATGGAGTTTCAGCTATATTCAATGTGAATGATCTTTCACCATATCATGGCGAACATGAGCCGAGCTCGTGGACGAGTTCTTTTCAACTAGGAGAGAATGATGGCGATCAAATCATGGTAGGTCTACAAGTGAATAACCATGATCAAGGAAGCATGTTTTGGACCAGTTCCCAGTTGGAAGATCCAGGCCCAAGTTAGATTTGCAATTAATTTCCGAAACAGCTTTCTGGACAAATTCAGAACGGGCCAGTATTTTGGACATAACTTTCTCATACGGGCTCCAAATTAAGTCATTCAAAATTCTGTGGAAAGCTGATGAAATGGGCTACAACTTTTTTGTTTTGAGTTTCTCAGATTCCAGACGCTTCTATGTCATAATTGAGTGTGAAATGGACATGGTCATTGAAAAGTCATCATGTCATTAGCTTTAATTGTTTTCTTGAGTCTTGTAGCAACTCCTAGGAGTTTTCAGGAGTCTCTTGAATTTATATAGGAGTTATTAATTATGTCTTTTGAGTATCCCTAAGTATTTAAGGGTGCTTTAATTATCTAAGAAGTTTCTAGAGTTGTAAGGTGGCTATATAAAGCCCTCTAGTAGAATGTAAGAGGACAAGTTGAATATTAGCAAAAATTTATCTTGAGTTGAGTTTATCTCCTCTTTTATCCTGATGTGAGTTGAGAGCATCCTCCAGTTGTGATTTTATCGTTGAAAGTGTGCATGTTCTTGAGCAATTTCACCACGAATGCTATCACAAAGTTTACAGAGATATTTACCTCCTCGTGCGTCTTTTTGGATGGATGTGAAATTGTCTAGTTAGAATCAATATGTCACTGTAAATACAATCATATGTCACTGTTAATGAACAGCATTCAATACAGTACCATGAAAGAGAAAAAAGAGAGAGCGACAGAGGGGGGTTTCCCCCTGTTATTATTCGTGACATGTAAAATTATGCTCTATATATGTTGGTTCGTTTGATTTCCATTGGACAAATTAGATGCATCTCAAAACCTCTATTATTCATTTACTTCCAACAGATTTGTTGTAGGAAGAATAGTAGACAGGCACAGAGGAGGTGTGCTATAATGAGATAAAGAAAGTTATGGCCTTATGGGTCGAGGATAGACGTACTGGTTCAGAGATAAAGAAAGGGCACTTTCAAACAAAAAAAAGATAAAGAAAGGGACGGATGATTTGACACACCTTCAATATAATTTTGGTGCCTTGCTTAGAAGTGGACATTTAGGACCAGTTCTCTTGTTTGACCTTTTTTAAGAAAGTTCTTTTTTATGTTTGCATCGATGGTCAGTCGTGCAAGAAATATTAGTAGTTCGTGGTTCGTTCGTGTTTGATTCGTAAAAAATTTATTGTGAACTCGTTCGTTATCAGCTCGAGCTGTTAACATTACGAGCTGGTCAGCTCGTTAAGTTAACGAACTGATCTTGAACTATGTCCAGTTCGACTTGTTAACAAAGAACACATGTTATATAATAGTTAATTGATATATATTAATATCTAACTTCAATAGTGAGTACAATAGGCTTTGTTTGATTCGAGCTGTGTAGTCAATCAAAGAAAGCTATGTTCCACGCACAAACTCAAGAACAATTATAGAGCACTAAAGCCTTATCCAACAAGCACCCTGTTGTGTCTAACAACTTATTTTTTTCGTATTTATCGATTTGTAAAACTATTTTGAATTTTATCGTGTATTTGTGTTTGAAATTTTGTGTAGGGGCATTCATAGCAAAAGAGGAGATGCAAACAAGATGTACCAAACAAGTTCAAGATTAAGCATCAATATTAAGTGTAAAATGATTTGTAATTTTGTTAATTAAGGTGATTTGATCTTGAGAAAAATATCCAATCTAATCGAAAGATTCACGTTTGGTTTGGGAATAGATCACGAGAGTTTTGAAATTCATGCTAAGATAATCTACTTTCATTAAATGATTTATTAGATAATCGAAAACAGAGGATTTTGAACAATCTTCGTAATTCAGAAGAATTACGTAAAGGAGCCATTGACCAGCTCAAAAAAGCTCGAATTCGTTTCCAGAAAGTTGAACAGGAAGCGAATGAGTATCAGATGAATGAATATTCTGAACTCAACCGTTACATAACGGTTACAACTGTTGGTAACGGTTGGTTCATTTGAAAACCAATTGAAACCCTTGCTTTCAGTCGTGCTTTCAGTCAAAAATCGTTAACCAACGGTTACAACCGTTGGTAACGGTTGTGCATCTTGCTCAAATTCTGAATTTCGTCAATTCTTCATTTTTGTTCCAGCTAACAACCGTTAGCCAACGGTTATAACCATTGGTAACGATTAGTTCGGCAGATCCAGCCTACTTTATGCTTTCAACTAACCGTTACTAATGGTTATCAACCGTTGGTAACGGTTCGTTTCGGCAGACTATTTTGGAAGCCCTAATTCTGCATCTCTATATAAGAAGATAATTAATTTTTTTCTCTCCATCTTGATCAATTTTGAATTCCCAGCAGCCATAGCATTCAAAACTCCATTGTTAAGCAAAACTTTAATCTAATTTTCTCAAGCTTTGTTGACCTTAACTAGCAAAACCCTTGAGTGATCATTGAGAAAGCTTTGTAACTCTACTATTCTTCTTTTGTGATTCCAATCGAGTCTAGTCTCTAACTTCGTGTGTAAAGAGCTAGATCTCACTCCTGCACAAGAAAAATTTGGTGATTAGTGAAGCGGCTTGATCTCGTTACCAAGTCGGGGGATCGAGATTTCCGGAGAGTAGGTTCGTCTATAGCCGAACCTGTTAACATATCGGTGTCACGTGTCTACAATTTTGTTTGATTATTCCTTAACTCTTTTATTTACTTTTCGTTATTTGTCCTAAATTGAATTGCTGTGGTGACATAGAAAAATTGTGTGAGCCATCATATTTGAATTGCGCATTTTTATCTTAAATAAACTCAGAAATCGAATTATCACCTATTCACCCCCTCTAGGTTTATCACATTCAAACCAGATAGTTTAGGATATCCATTGTCTAACCATCTAATCATCTATTCGAGCTAGTACCTTCTACTTTTTTTTGTCTATTGTGCAGTCAAAACAAGGCTTTGTTTGATCCGAGTTGTGTTGTGATGAAAAAAAGATATTTCCCAAGTTTACAAGTACTCAAGAGCACTTACGAAGCACTAAAGTCTTCTCCAAGAAGCATCCAAACCAAACAGTTTGAAATAGTCATTGTCTAATCATCTACTCATCTATTCGAGCTAGTTTCTTCTACTTCCTTATTTACTGTGTGGTCAAAACAAGGCCTTGTTTGATGCGAGTTACGTAGTCAATACAAAAATAGCTATTCCCCAATTTTACAAGTACTGAAGAGCACTTACAGAGCACTAAATCTTTCTCAAACAACTATCCATACTAGACAGTTTAGGATAGTCATTGTCTAATAATCTAATAATCTATTCAAGCTAGTTTCTTCTAATTCCTTGTCTTTTGTGCAGTCAAAACAAGGATTTGTTTGATGCGAGTTGTGTTCTCAATTAAAGAAAGTTATTCCCCCCAAGTTAATAAGCACTGAAGAGCACTCATAGAGCAAAAAAGTCTTCTCCAACAAACATCCTAACAAGAGAGTTTGGGATAGCCATTGTTCAATCGTCTAATCATCTATTCGAGCTATTTCTTTTACTTTGTTGCCTATTGTGCAGTCAAAACAAAGTTTTATTTGATCTGAGTTGTGTTGTCAATCAAAGAAAGCTAATCCACAAGTTTAAAAGCACTCAAGAGCACTTTGAGAGCACTAAGCCTTCTCCAACTAGAAACCAAACTAGAGAGTTTAGGATAGACACTGTATGATCAGATCATCTATTCGAGCTAGTTTTTTCTACTTACTTGTTTATTGTGTAGTAAAAGCAAGGCCTTTTTTGTTCTGAGCTGTGTTGTCAAGCAAAGAAAGCTATTTTCCAAGTATACAAGCACTCAAGATCACATACAGAGCACTAAGTCTTCTCCAAGAAGCATCCAAACTAGAGAGTTCAGATAACCATTGTCTAATAATATAATCATCTATTTTAGCTAGTTTATTCTACGTCCTCATTTATCGTGTGGTCAAAACAAAGCTTTGTTTGATTCGAGTTGTGTTGTCAATCAAAGAACGCTATTCCTCAAGTTTACAAGCTTTGAAGAGCACATATAGAGCAATAAATCCTTGTTTTGACTTTAGTGCTCTTTAACTGCTCTTGAGTGCTTGTAAACTTGAGAACTAGCTTTCTCCGATTCATGCACAACTCAGATCAAACAAAACCTTATTTTGACTACACAATAGACAAGAAAGTAGAAGAAACTAGCTCGAATAGATGATTAGATGATTAGACAATGACTATTCTAAACTCTCTGGTTTGGACGCTTGTTGGAGAAGGCTTTAGTGCTCTATAACTGCTCTTAAGTGCTTGTAAACTTAGGAAATAGCTTTTTTTGATTGACAACACAACTAGGATCAAACAAAACCTTGTTTTGAACATACAATAAACGAGGAAGTAAAAGAAACTAGCTAAAATAGATGATCATATGATTAGACAATGACTATCCTAAACTCTATGGTCAGGATGCTTCTTGGAGAAGGATTTATTTCTCTATAATTGCTCTTCAGTGCTTGTAAACTTGAGAAATAACTTTCTTTGATTGACAACACAACTCGGATACAAAAAGCCTTGTTTTAACCATACAATAAATGAGGACGTAGAAGAAACTAACTAAAATAGATGATTATATGATTAGACAATGATTATCCTAAACTCTCTGCTTTGGAACCTTCTTGGAGTAGACATTAGTGCTCTGTGTGCTATTGAATGCTTATAAACTTGGAAAATATCTTTCTTTGATTAACAACACAACTTGAAACAAAAAAAAGCCTTACTTTGACTACACAATAGACAAGCAAGTAGAAGAAACTAGATCGAATAGATGATTAGATGATTAGATGATTAGACAATGACTATCCTAAACTCTCCGGTTCGGATACTTGTTGGAGAAAGATTTAGTGCTCAGTAAGTGCTTGTAAATTGGGGAATAGCTTTTTTTAGTGACAACACAACTATCGACCAAAGCCTTGTTTTGACCACACAGTAAATGAGGATGTAAAAGAAGCTAGCTCGAAGGGATTATTAGATAATAGACAATGAATGTTCTAAACTGTTTGGTTTGGATGCTTCTTGGAGAAGACTTTAGTGCTCTATAAGTGCTCTTGAGTGCTTGTAAATTTGGAAAATAGGTTTCTTTGATTCACAACACAACTCGAATCAAACAAAACCTTGTTTCGACTACAAAATAGACAAGAAAGTAGAAGGGACTAGCTCGAATAGAAGATTAGATTATTAGACAATGGATATTCTAAACTCTCTAGTTTGGATGCTTCTTGCAGAACACTCTATAAGTGCTCTTGAGTGCTTGTAAACTTGAGGAATTGATTTTTTGAGTTAAAACACAACTCGGAGCAAACAAAGCTTTGTTTTCACTAAACGAGGAAGCAGAAGAAACTAGATCGAATAGATGATTAGGTGATTAGACAATGGCAATTCTAAACTATCTCTGGTTTGGATACTTCTTGGAGAAGACTTTAGTGTTCTGTAAGTGCTCTTGAGTGCTTGTAACTTGAAAAATAGCTTACTTTGATTCACGACAACTCAAAACAAAAAAAACTTGCTTTGACTACACAATGGACAAGCAAATAGAAGAAACTAGCTCGAATAGATGATTAGATGATTAGACAATGACCATCCTAACGTTCTCTGGTTTGGATGCTTGCTGGAGAAGACTTGAGTACTCTGTAAGTGCTCTTGAGTGCTTAATAACATAGGGATAATAGCTTTCTTCGATTGACAACACAACTCGAACCAAACAAAGCCTTGTTTGGACAACACAAAAAGAGAATAGCTTTCTTCTACATCCTTGTTTATTGTATGGTCAAAACAAGTCGTTCTTTGATCCGAGTTGTGTTGTCAATCAAAGAAAGCTATTCTCTAAGTTTACATGCACTCTGGAGCACTAAAGCCTTTCCAACAAGCATCTAAACCGGAGAGATTGGAATAGGCATTGTCTAATCATCTAATCATTTATTCGAGCTAGTTTCTTCTGCTTGCCTGTCTATTGTGTAGTCAAAGCAAGTTTTTTTGTTCTGAGTTGTGTTGTCAATTAAAGAAAGCTAATTCCCAAATTAATAAGTACCGAAGAGCTCTTACATAGCAAAAAATCCTTCTCCAACAAGTATCCAAACCAGATAGTTTAGGATAGACATTGTCTATTCATCTAATAATTTATTTGAGCCAGTTTCTTGTACCTCCTTTTCTATTGCTTAGTCAAAACAAAGCTTTGTTTACTTCGAGTTGTGTTGTCAATCAAAGAAAGCTATTTCCCAAGTTTATAAGCTCTGAAAAGCAATTACAGAGCACTAAATCCTTCTCCAAGAAGCATCCAAACCATAGAGTTTATGATAGTCATTGTCTAATCATATAATCATCTATTTGAGATAGTTTCTTCTACTTCCTCCTTTATTGTATGGTCAAAACAAGGCTTTGTTTGATCCGACTTGTGTTGTCAATCAATGAAAGCTATTCCACAAGTTTACAAGCACTTAAGAGCACTTACAAAGCACTAAAACTTTCTTCAACAAGTATCCAAACAGAGATTTTATGTTGTCTAATAATCTAATCATCTATTTGACCTAGTATCTTCTATTTTCTTTTCTATTGTGTAGTCAAAACAAAGCTTTGTTTGATCCGAGTTGTGTGTGAATAAAAAAAATCTATTTCTCAAATTTACAAGCACTCAAGAGAACTTACAGAAAACTAAAGTCTTCTCCAAGAAGCATCTAATCCAGACAGTTTAGAATAGCCATTGTCTTATCCTCTAAGAATCTATTCGAGCTAATTTCTTCTACTTCCTCGTTTACTGTGTTGTCAAAATAAGACTGTTTGATCCGAGTTGTGGTTTCAATAAAAAAAAGATATTACCCAAGTTACGCACAAAAGAGCACTTACTGAGCACCAAATCCTTCTCCAACAAGTATTCAAACCAGATAGTTTATGATTGTCATTGTCTAATCATCTAATGATCTATTCGAGCTAGTTTCTTCTACTTCCTTGTCTAATGTGTAGTCAAAACAAGGCTTTGTTTGATCCGTGTTGTGTTGTCAATCAAAGAAAGCTATTCCTCAAGTTTACAAGCACTCAAGAGTAATTATAGAGCACTCTTCTCCAACAAGCATCCAAACAAGAGAGTTTAGGATAGTCATTTTTAATAATCTAAACATCTATTCGAGCTATTTTCTTCTACTTTCTTATCTATTGCGTAGTCAAAACTAGGTTTTGTTTGATCTGAGTTGTTTTGTCAATCAAAGAAAGCTATTCGCCAATTTTACAAGCACTCAAAAAGCAGTTACAGAGCATTAAAGTCTTCTTCAACAAGTATTCGAACCAAAGAATTTAGAATAGTCATTGTCTAATCATCTAAACAACTATTCGAGCAAGTTTCTTGTACTTGCTTCTCTACTGTGTAGTCAAAGCAAGGCCATTTTTTGTTCCGAGTTGTGTTGTCAATCAAAGAAAGATTCTTTCCAAGTTTTTAAGCACTCAATAGCACATGCATAAAACTAAACTCTTCTCCAAGAAGCTTCCAAACCAGAGAGTTTATGATAGTCATTGTCTAATCATATAATCATCTATTTTAGTTAGTTTCCTCTACATTCTCATTTATTGTATGGTCAAAACAAGGATTTCTTTGATCCGAGTTGTGTTGTCAATCAAAGAAAGCTATTTTCCAAGTTTACAAGCACTAAAGAGCAATTACAGAGAACCAAATTCTTCTCCAAGAAGCATCCAGACCATAGAGTTTAGGATAGTCATTTTCTAATTATATAATCATCTATTTTTAGCTAGTTTCTTATACATCCTCGTTTAATATATGTTCAAAACAAGGCTTTGTTTTATCTGAGTTGTGTTGTCAATCAAAGAAAGCTATTACACAAGTTTACAAGCACTTACAGAGCACAAGCTTTCTCCAAAAAAGCATCTGAACCAGAGAGATTAGTATAGTCATTGTGAAATCATCTAATAATATGTTCAAGCTAGTTTCTTATACTTCCTCGTCTATTGTGTAGTAATACAAGGCTTTGTTTGATTCGAGTTGTGTTGTCAATCAAAGAAAGCTATTCTCCAAGTTTACAAGCTCTCAAAAGAACTTATAGAGTACTCAAGCCTTCTCCAGCAAGCATCCAAACCATAGAGCATTAGGATGGCCATTGTCTAATCATCTGATCATCTATTCGAGCTAGCTTCTTCTACTTGCTTGTCCATTTTGTAGTCTAAGCAAGTTTTTTTTGTTCTGTTGTAGTGAATCAAAAAAAGCTATTTTCCAAGTTTACAAGCACTCAAGAGCAGTTATAGAGCACTAAAGTCTTCTTCAAGAAGTATCCAAATTAGACAGTTTAGAATAACCATTGTCTAATCATCTAATCATCTATTCAAGTTACTTTCTTCTACTTCCTTGTCTATTGTGTAGTCAAAATGATGTTTTGTTTGATCCGAGTTATGTTGTCAATCAATGAAAACTATGCCTCAAGTTTACAAGCACTCAAGAGCATTTGCAGAGCACTAAAGTCTTCTTCAAGAAGCATCCTAACCAAAGTGTGAAGGATAGCCATTGTCATAACGAGATTTTGTTTGATCTGAGTTGTGTTGTCAATCAAAGAAAGCTATTCCCCAAATTTACAAGCACTCAAAAGCACTTACAGAGAGTTTCTTCTACTTGCTTGTATATTGTGTAGTCAAAACAAGTATATTGTGTAGGATAGTCAAAAGCACTCAAAAGCATTAAAGTCTTCTTCAACAAGTATCCGAACCAGAGAGTTTAGGATAGTCATTGTCTAATCATCTAATCAACTATTCGAGCTAGTTTCTTCTACTTGCTTGTATATTGTGTAGTCATAACAAGATTTTGTTGGGTTCGAGTTGTGTTGTCAATCAAAGAAAGCTATTCTCTAAGTTACAAGCACTCAAGTGCACTTACCGAGCACTAAAGCCTTTCTAACAACAAGCATCCAAACCAAAGAGCATAGGATAGACATTGTCTAATCATTTATTCGAGCCAGTTTCTTCTACTTGCATGTCTATTGTGTTGTAAAAGCAAGTTTTTTTTTTCTTCTGAGTTATGTTGTCATTTAAAGAAAGCTAATTTTCCCAAGTTAACAAGCACTGGAGAGCACTAAATCCTTTTCCAACAAGTATCCAAACCAGATAGTTTAGGATGGTCATTGTCTAATCATTTAATAATTTATTCGAGCTAGTTTCTTGTACTTCCTTTTCTATTGCTTAGTCAAAACAAATCTTTGTTTACTTCGAGTTGCTTTCTTAATCAAATAAAGCTATTTCCCAAGTTTACAAGCTCTGAAGAGCAATTACAAAGCACTAAATCTTTCTCCGAGAAGCATCCAAACCATAAAGTTTAGGATAGTCATTGTCTAATCATATAATCATCTATTTGAGCTAGTTTCTTATATTCCTCCTTTATTGTATGGTCAAAAGAAGGTTTTGTTTGATCCGAGTTGTGTTGTCAATCAAAGAAAGCTATTACACAAGTTTGTAAGCACTTACAGAGCACTAAATCCTTCTCCAACAAGCATTCAAACCAGAGAGTTTAGGATAGCTATTGACTAATAATCTAATAATCTATTCGATCTAGTTTCTTCTACATTCTTGTCTATATTGTAGTCAAAATAAGACTTTGTTTGATACGAGTTGTGTGTGAATCAAAAAAAGCAATTTATCAACTTTATAAGCACTCAAGAGAACTTACAGAACACTAAGCATCCAAACCAGACAGTTTAGAATAGCCATTGTCTAGTCCTCTAAGCATCTATTCGAGCTAGTTTCTTCTACTTCCTAGTTTAATGTGTTGTCAAAACAAGACTGTTTGATCCGAGTTGTGGTTTCAATAAAAAAAGCTATTCCCCAAGTTACAAGCACTGAGTAGCACTTACATAGCACCAAATCCTTCTCCAACAAGTATCCAAACCAGATAGTTTATGATTGTCATTGTCTAATCATCTTATAATCTATTCGAGCTAGTTTCTTCTACTTTCTTGTCTAATGTGTAGTCAAAACAAGGTTTTGTTTGATCCGTGTTGTGTTGTCAATCAAAGAAAGCTATTTTCCAAGTTTATGAGCACTCAAGAGCACTTACTGAGCATTAAAGTCTTCTCCAACAAGCATCCAAACAAGAGAGTTTAATCATCTAAACATCTATTCGAGCTATTTTCATCTACTTTCTTGTCTATTGGGGAGTCAAAATAAGGATTTGTTTGTTCTGAGTTGTGTTGTCAATCAAAGAAAGCTATTCTCCAAGTTTACAAGCACTCAAAAGCACTTACAAAGCATTAAAGTCTTCTACAACAAGTATCCAAACCAGAGAGTTTAGGATAGTCATTGTCTAATTATCTAATCAACCAGTCGAGCTAGTTTCTTCTACTTGCTTGTGTACTGTGTAGTCAAAGCAAGGCCATTTTTTGTTCCGAGTTGTGTTGTCAATCAAAGATATATATTTTCCAAGTTTACAAGCACTTAATGGCACATACAGAGCACTAAAGTCTTCTGCAAAAAGCTTCCAAACCATAGAGTTTTGGATAGCCATTGTCTAATCATATAATCATCTATTTTAGTTAGTTTCTTCAACATCCTTGTTTATTGTATGGTGAAAACAAAGCTTTCTTTGACCTGAGTTGTGTTGTCAATCAAAGAAAGCTATTCCCCAAGTTTACAAGCACTAAAGAGCAATTATAGAGAACTAAATTCTTCTCCAAGAAGCATCCAAACCATAGAGTTTAGGATAGTCATTAATCATATAATCATCGATTTTTGCTAGTTTCTTCTACTTCTCGTTTAATATATGTTCAAAATAAGGCTTTATCTAATCATATAAGGATTTTGTTTAGTCAATCTAAGAAAGCTATTACACAAGTTTACAAACTTAAGAGCACTTATGGAGCACTAAAGCCTTCTCCAACAAGCATCTGAACCAGAGAGATTAGTATAGTCATTTTAAAATCATCTAATAATCTGTTCGAGCTAGTTTCTTATACTTCCTCGTCGATTGTGTAGTCAAAACAAGGCTTTGTTTGATTCGAGTTGTGTTATCAATCAAAGAAAGCTATTCCCTAGTTTACAAGCATTCAAAAGCAATTACAGAGTACTCAAGCCTTCTCCAGCAAGCATCTAAACCAGAGAGCGTTAGGATGACTATTGTCTAATTATCTAATCATCTATTCGAGCTAGCTTCTTCTACTTGCTTGTCCATTGTGTAGTCAAAGCAATTTTTTTTGTTCTGAGTTGTGGTGAATCAAAGAAAGCTATTTTCTAAGTTTACAAGCACTCAAGAGCACTTACATAGCACTAAAGTCTTCTCCAAGTAGATTCCAAACCATACAAGAAAAACCATTGTCTAATCATCTATTCGAGCTAGTTTCTTCTGCTTCCTCGTTTACTGTGTAGTCAAAAGAAAGCTTTGCTTGATCCGAGTTGTGTTTTCACCCAAAAAAATCTATTCCCCAAGTTTACAAGCACTGAAGAGCATTTACAGAGCACTAAAGTCTTTTGCAAGAAGCATCCAAACCAGAGCTAGTTTCTTCTACTTCTTTGTTTACTGTGTGGTAAAAACAAGACTTTGTTTGATTCTAGTTGTGTAGTCAATCAAAGAAAGCTATGCCCCACGTTTACACAAACTCAAGAGACTTATAGAGCACTAAAGCATTCTCCAACAAGCATCCAAACCAAAGAGTTTAAGATATCCATTTTCTAATAATCTAATCATCTATTCGAGGTAGTTCCTTCTACTTTCTTGTCTATTGTGTGGTCAAAACAAGGCTTTGTTTGATCCGAGTTGTGTTGTGAATCAAAGAAACCTATTTCCCAAGTTTACAACACTCAAGAATAATTACAGAGCACTAAAGTCTTCTCCAAGAAACATCCAAACCAAAATGTTTAGAATAGTCATTGTCTAATCATCTAATAATCTATTCGAGCTAGTTTCTTCTACATCCTCTTTTATTGTGTGGTCAAACCATGGCTTTGTTTGATACGAGTTGTGTTGTCAATAAAAAAAAGCTATTCCCCAATTTTACAAGCACTAAAGAGCACTAAATCCGTCTCCAACAAGTATCCGAACCAGAGAGTTTAGAATAGCCATTATCAAAGTTGTGTTGTTTTGGCAAAGAAAGATATTTTCCAAGTTTGCAAACACTTTAAACAAGGCTTGCTTTGATCTGAGTTGTGTTGTCAATCAAAGAAAGCTATTACTCATGTTTACAAGCACTAAAGAGCAATTACATAGAACTAAATTCTTCTCCAAGAAGCATCCAGACTATAGAGTTTAGGATAGCCATTGTCTAATCATATAATCATCTATTTTAGCTAGTTTCTTCTACTTCCTCGTTTATTGTATGTTCAAAACAAGGCTTGTTTGATCCGAGTTGTGTGTGAATCCAAAAAGGCTATTTCTCAAGTTTACAAGCACTCAAGAGCATTACAAAGCACTAAAGTCTTCTCCAAGAAGCATCCAAACCAAAGAATTTAGAATAGCCATTGTCTAATCATCTAATCATCTATTGGAGCTAGTTTCTTCTACTTCCTCATTTACTGTGTTGTCAAAACAAGACTTTGTTTGATTCAAGTTGTGTTATCAATCAAAGAAAGCTATTCTCCAAGTTTACAATCAGAAAAGAGCACTTAAAGAGGACTAAAGTCGTCTCCAACAAGCTTTCAAACTAGAGAGTTCATGATAGCCATTGTCTAATTATCTAATCATCTATTCGAGCTAGTTTCTTCTACTTTCTCATCTATTCTGTAGTCAAAATAAGGCTTTGATTGATTCGAGTTGCGTTGTCATTCAAAGAAAGTTATTTTCCAAGTTTACATGCATTGAAGAGCACTTAAAAAGCACTAAAGCTTTCTCCAACAAGCATTCAAAACAGAGTTTAGGATACCAATTTAAAAATCATCTAATCATCTATTAAAGTTGCTTTCTTCTACTAATGATGTTTTGTTTGATCCGAGTTGTATTGTCAATCAAGGAAAGCTATGACTCAAGTTTACAAGCACTCAAGAGCACTTACAGAGCACTAAGTCTTCTCCAAGAAGTATCCAAACCAGAGCGTTTAGAATAGCCATTGTCTAGTCATCTAATCATCTCTTCGAGCTAGTTCTTCTGCTTCCTCATTTTAATGTGTTTTCAAAACAAAGCTTTGCTTGATCCGAGTTGTGTTTTAACTCAAAAAAGATATTCACCAAGTTTACAAGCATTGAAGAGCATTTACAGAGCAAGAAGCATCCAAACCAGAGTGTTTAGAAGAGCCATTGTCTAATAATCTTCTATTCGATCTAGTTTCTTCTACTTCCTTGTTTATTGTGTGGTCAAAACTAGACTTTGTTTGATTCTAGTGTGTAGTCAATCAAAGAAAGCTATGCCTCACGTTTACACAAACTCAACATCACTTATAAGCATTCAAACCAGAGAGTTTAGGATAACCATTGTCTAATAATCTAATCATCTATTCGAACTAGTTCCTTCTACTTTCTTGTCTATTGTGTAGTCAAAACAAGGCTTCGTTTGATCTGAGTCGTGTTGTGAATCAAAGAAACCTATTTCCCAAGTTTACAAGCATGCAAGAGTACTTATAGATCACTAAAGTCTACTCCAAGTAGCATCCAAACCAAAATGTTTAAATAGTCATTGTCTAATCATCTAATAATCTATTCGAACTTGTTTCTCCTACTTCCTCATTTATTGTGTGGTTAAACCAAGGCTTTGTTTGATACGAGTTGTGTTTTCAATAAAAAAAGATATTCCCCAATTTTACAAGCACTAAAGAGCACTTACATAGCACTAAATCATTCTCCAACTAGTATCCGAACCATTATCTAATCATCTATTCGAGCTAGTTTCTTCTACATGCTTGTCTATTGTGTTGTCAAAGCAAAGAAATATATTTTCCAAGTTTGCAAACACTCAAAACAAGGCTTTCTTTGATCCAAATTGTGTTGTCAATCAAAGAAAGCTATTACCAAAGTTTACAAGCACTAATGAGCAATTACATAGAACTAAATTCTTCTCCAAGAAGCATCCAGACTATAGAGTTTAGGATACCCATTGCCTAATCATATAATCATCTATTTTAGCTAGTTTCTTCTACTTCCTCGTTTTTTGTTTGTTCAAAACAAGGCTTGTTTGATCCGAGTTGTGTGTGAATCCAAGAAGGCTATTTCTCAAGTTAACAAACACTCAAGAGCATTACAAAGCACTAAAGTCTTCTCCAAGAGCATCCAAACCAAACAATTTAGAATAGCCATTGTCTAATCACCTATTTGAGCTAGTTTCTTCTACTTCATCATTTATTGTGTTGTCAAAATTAGACTTTGTTTGATTCGAGTTGTGTTATCAATCAAAGAAAGCTATTCTCCAAGTTTACAAGCAGATAAGAGCACTTAAAGAGGACTAAAGCCTTCTCCAACAAGCATTCAAACTAGAGAGTGCATGATAGCCATTGTCTAATCATCTAATCATATATTCGAACTAGTTTCTTCTACTTCCTCATTTATTCTGTAGTAAAAATAAGGCTTTGATTGATTCGAGTTGCGTTGTCAATCAAAGAAAGTTATTTCCCAAGTTTACAAGCACTGAAGAGCACTTAAAAAGCACTAAAGCTATCTCCAACAAGCATTCAAAACAGAGTTTAGGATACCTATTTAAAAATCATCTAATCAACTATTAAAGTCACTTTCTTCTACTTCATTGTCTATTATGTAGTAAAAATGATGTTTTGTTTAATCCGAGTTGTGTTTTTAATCAAGGAAAGCTATGCCTCAAGTTTACAAGCACTCAAGAGTACTTTGTTTGATTCTAGTTGTCTATTCGAGCTAGTTTCTTCTACTTTCTTGTCTATTGTGTAGTCAAAACAAGGCTTTGTTTGATCCGAGTTGTGTTGTGAATCAAAGAACCTATTTCCCAAGTTTACAAGCACTCAAGAGTACTTTTAGAGCACTAAAGTCTTCTCCAGGTAGCATCCAAACCAAAATGTTTAGAATAGTCATTGTCTAATCATCTAATAATCTATTCGAGCTAGTTTCTCCTACTTCCTCATTTATTGTGTGGTCAAACCAAGGCTTTGTTTGATACGAGTTGTGTTGTCAATAAAAAAGTTATTCCCCAATTTTACAAGCACTGAAGAGCACTTACATAACACTGAATCCTTCTCCAACAAGTATTCGAACGAGAGAGTTTAGGATAGCCATTGTCTAATCATCTATTCGAGTTAGTTTGTGTTACTTCTTTGTTTACTGTGAGGTAAAAACAAGACTTTTTTTTATTCTAGTTGTGTTGTCAATCAAAGAAAGCTATGCCCCACGTTTACACAAACTCAAGAGACTTATAGAGCACTAAAGCCTTCTGCAACAAGCATCAAAACTAGAGAGTTTAGGATATCCATTTTCTAATAATCTAATCATCTATTCGATCTAGTTTCTTCTACTTTCTTGTCTATTGTGTAGTCAAAACAAGGCTTTGTTTATTCTGAGTTGTGTTGTGAATAAAAGAAACCTATTTTCCAAGATTACAAGCACTCAAGAGTACTTAAAGAGCACTAAATTCTTCTCCAAGAAGCATCCAAACCAAAATGTTTAGAATAGTCATTGTCTAATCATCTAATAATCTATTCGAGTTAGTTTCTTCTACTTCGTCTTTTATTGTGTGGTCAAACTAAGGCTTTGTTTGATACGAGTTGTGTTTTCAATAAAAAAAAGCTATTCTCTAATTTTACAAGCACTAAAGAGCCCTTACATAGAACTAAATTCTTCTCCAACAAGTATTCGAACTATTATCTAATCATCTAATCATCTATTTGAGCTAGTTTCTTCTATATGCTTGTCTACTGTGTTGTCAAAGCAAAGAATGATATTTTCCATGTTTGCAAACACTCAAAACAAGGCTTTTTTGATCCGAATTGTGTTGTCAATCAAAGAAAGCTATTACCAAATTTACAAGCACTAATGAGCAATTACATAGAAATAAATTCTTCTCCAAGAAGCATCCAGATTATAGTGTTTAGGATAGCCATTGCTTAATCATATAATAATCTATTTTAGCTAGTTTCTTCAACTTACTCGTTTATTGTATGTTCAAAACATGGCTTGTTTGATCCGAGTTGTGTGTGAATCCAAGAAAGCTATTTCTCAAATTTACAAGCACTCGAGAGCATTACAAAGCACTAAAGTCTTCTCCAAGAAGCATCCAAACCAAACAATTTAGAATAGCCATTCTCTAATCATCTATTTAAGCTAGTTTCTACTACCTCATTTACTGTGTAGTCAAAACAAGACTTTGTTTGATTCGAGTTGTGTTATCAATCAAAGAAAGTTATTCTCCAAGTTTACAAGCAGATAAGAGCACTTAGATGACTAAAGCTTCTCCAACAAGCATTCAAACTAGAGAGTTCATGATAGCCATGGTCTAATCATCTAATCATATATTCGAGCTAGTTTCTTCTACTTCCTCATCTATTCTGTAGTCAAAATAAGGCTTTGATTGATTTGAATTGCGTTGTCAATCAAAGAAAGTTATTTTCCAAGTTTACAAGCACTGAAGAGCACTTAAAAAACACTAAAGCTATCTCCAACAAGCATTCAAAACAGAGTTTAGGATACCCATTTAAAAATCATCTAATCATCTATTAAAGTTACTTTCTTCTACTTCATTGTCTTTTATGTAGTAAAAATGATGTTTTGTTTAATCCGAGTTGTGTTGTCAATCAAGGAAAGCTATGCCTCAAGTTTACAAGCACTCAAGAGCACTCAAGAACACTAAGTCTCTCCATGAAGTCCAAACCATAGTGTTTAGAATAGCCATTCCCTAATCATCTAATCATATATTCGAGCTAGTTTCTTCTGCTTCCTCGTGTACTGTGTGGTCAAAACAAAGCTTTGCTTGATTCAAGTTGTGTTTTCACTCAAAAAAATCTATTCTCCTAGTTTACAAGCACTGAAAAGCATTTACAGAGCACTAAAGTCTTCTGCAAGAAGCATCCAAACCAGAGTGTTTAGAAGAGCCACTGTCTAATCATCTAATCATCTATTCGAGCTAGTTTCTTCTACTTTCTTGTCTATTGTGTAGTCAAAACAAGGCTTTGTTTGATCCGAGTTGTGTTGTGAATCAAAGAACCTATTTTCCAAGTTTACAAGCACTCAAGAGTACTTATAGAGCACTAAAGTCTTCTCCTATTAGCATCCAAACCAAAATGTTTAGAATAGTCATTGTCTAATCATCTAATAATCTATTCGAGCTAGTTTCTCCTACTTCCTCATTTATTGTGTGGTCAAACCAAGGCTTTGTTTGATACGAGTTGTGTTGTCAATAAAAAAGTTATTCCCCAATTTTACAAGCACTGAAGAGCACTTACATAGCACTAAATCCTTCTCCAACAAGTATCCGAACTAGAGAGTTTAGGATAGCCATTGTCTAATCATCTATTCGAGTTAGTTTGTTTTACTTGTTTACTCTGTGGTAAAAACAAGACTTTGTTTGATTCTAGTTGTGTTGTCAATCAAAGAATGCTATGCCCCACGTTTACACAAACTCAAGAGACTTATAGAGCACTAAGCCTTCTGCAACAAGCATCAAAACCAGAGAGTTTAGGATATCCAATTTCTAATAATCTAATCATCTATTCGATCTAGTTCCTTCTACTTTCTTGTCTATTGTGTTGTGAAAAGAAGGCTTTGTTTGATCTGAGTTGTGTTGTGAATAAAAGAAATCTATTTTCCAAGTTTACAAGCACTCAAGAGTACTTACAGAGCACTAAATTCTTCTCCAAGAAGCATCCAAACCAAAATGTATCGAATAGTCATTGTCTAATCATCTAATAATCTATTCGAGCTAGTTTCTTCTACTTCCTCTTTTATTGTGTGGTCAAACCAAGGCTTTGTTTGATACGAGTTGTGTTTTCAATAAAAAAAGCTATTCCCCAAGTTTACAAGCAGTGAAGAGCACTTACAAAGCACTAAAGTCATCTCCAACAAGCATCTAAACTAGAGAGTTGAGGATAGTCATTGTCTAATCATCCAATCATCTGTTCGAGCTAGTTTCTTATAATTCCTCGTCTATTATGTAGTCAACACAAGGCTTTATTTGGTTCGAGTTGTGTTGTCAATCAAAGAAAGCTATTCTCTAAGTTTACAAGCACTCAAGAGCACTTACCGAGCACTAAAGCCTTTCCAACAAGCACCTGAACCGGAGAGCTTAGGATAAGCATTGTCTAATCATCTAATCATTCATTTGAGCTAGTTCTTCTACTTGCATGTCTACGGTGTAGTCAAAGCAAGTTTTGTTTTTGTTCTGAGTTGTGTTGTCAATTAAAGAAAGGTAATTCCCAAGTTAACAAGCATAAGAGAGCAATTATAGAGCACTAAATCCTTCTCCAACAAGTATCCAAACCAGATAGTTTAGGATAGCCATTGTCTAATCATCTATAATTTATTCGAGCTAGTTTCTTGTACTTCCTTTTCTATTGCTTAGTTAAAACAAAGCTTTGTTTACTTCGAGTTGTGTTGTTAATCAAAGAAAGCGATTTCCCAAGTTTACAGGCTCTGAAGAGCACTTACAAAACACTAAATTCTTCTCTAAGAAGCATCCAAATCATAGAGTTTAGAATAGTCATTGTCTAATCATATAATCATCTATTTGATCTAGTTTCTACTACTTCCTCCTTTACTGTATGGTCAAAATAAGGCTTTGCTTGATTCGAGTTGTGTAGTGAATCAAAGAAAGCTATTTCCCAAATTTACAAGCACTCAGAAGCACTTACAGAGTACTAAAGTCTTCTCCAAGAAGCATCCAAACCAAATAATTTTGAATAGTCATTGTCTAATCATCTATTCGAGCCAGTTTCTTCAACTTGCTTGTCCATTGTATAGTGATAGCAAGGCTTTTTTTGGGTGTCGAGTTGTGGTGAATAAAAGAAAGCTATTTTCCAAGTTAACAAGCACTCAAGAGCACTTACAGAGTACTAAAATCTTCTGCAAGAAGCATCCAAACTAGAGCGTTTAGAATATCCATTGTCTAATCATCTAATCATCTATTCGAGCTAGTTTCTTCTACTTGCTTGACCATTGTGTACCCAAAAAAGTAAGTTTTTTTTTGTTTTGAGTTGTGGTGAATCAAAAAAAGTTATTTCCCAAATTTACAAGCACTCAAGAGCACTTACAAAGCACTAAATTCTTCTCCAAGAAGTATCCAAACCATACAGTTTAGAATAGCCATTGTCTATTCATCTAATCATCTATTCGAGCTTTTCTTCTGCTTCCTCGTTTACTGTGTGGTCAAAACAAAGCTTTGTTTGATCCAAGTTGTGTTTTCACTGAAAAAGCTATTACCTAAGTTTACAAGCACTAAAGAGCACTTACAAAGCACTATAGTCTTCTGCAATAAGAATCCAAACCAGAGTGTTTAGAATAGCCATTGTCTAATCTTCTAATCATCTATTCGATCTAGTTTCTTCTAATTTCATGTTTACTGTGTGGTCGAAACAAGACTTTGTTTGATTCGAGTTGTGTAGTCAATCAAGAAAGCTATGCCCCATATTTACACAAACTCAAGAGCACTTATAGATCACTTATAGAGCACTAAAGCCTTCTTCAACAAGCATCCAAACAAGAGAGTTTAGGATATCCATTGTCTAATCATCTAATCATCAATTCGAGCTAGTTCCTTCTACTTTCTTGTCTATTGTGTAGTCAAAACAAGTCTTTGTTTGACCTGAATTGTGTTGTGAATCAAAGAAATCTTTTTCCCAAGTTTACAAGCACTCAAGAGCACTTACAGAGATCTTTAGTCTTCTCCAAGAAGCATTCCAACCCAAACAGTTTAGAATAGTCATTGTCTAATCATCTATTCGAGCTAGTTGTTCTACTTCCTCATTTATAGAGCACTAAAGCCTTCTCCAGCAAGCATCCAAACCAGAGAGTTTAGAATAGCCATCGTCTAATCATCTAATCATCTATTCGAGCTTTTCTACTGCTTTCTCGTTTATTATGTGGTCAAAACAAAGCTTTGTTTTCTCCGAGTTGTGTTTTCATTCAAAAAAAGCTATTCCCCATGTTTATAAGCATTGAAGAGCACTTACAGAATACTAAGGTCATCTGCAAGAAGCACCCAAACAAGAGTGTTTAGAATAGCCATTGTCTAACCATGTAATCATTTATTTGAGCTAGTTTCTTCTACTTCTTTTTTTACCATGTGATCAAAACAAGACTTTATTTGATTTGAGTTGTGTAGTCAATCAAAAAAAGCTATGCCCCACGTTTACACAAACTTAAGAGCACTTATAGAGCACTAAAGCCTTCTCCAAGAAGCATCCAAACCATAGAGTTTACGATATTCATCAATTTGAGCTAGTTCATTCTACTTTCTTGTCAATTGTGTAGTCAAAACAAGGTTTTGTTTGATCGAAATTGTGTTGTTAATAAAAGAAAGCTATTTCCTAAGTTTAAAAGCATCCAAGAGCACTTATAAAGCACTAAAGTCTTCTTCAAGAAGCATCCAACCCAAATAGTTTAGAAAAGTCATTGTCTAATCATCTAATCATCTATTCGAGCTAGTTGTTCTACTTCCTCATTTACTGTGTGGTCAAAACAAGGCTTTGTTTGATACGAGTTGTGTTGTCAATAAATAAAGCTATTTCATAGTTTTACAAGCACTGAAGAGCACTAAATTCTTCTCCAACAAGTATTTGAACCAGAGAGTTTAGGATAGCCATTTTCTAATCATCTAATCATCGATTTGAGTTAGTTTCTTCTACTTGCTTGTCTACTGTATAGTCAAAGCAAGGCTTTTTTTGTTTCGAGTTGTGTTGTCAATACATAGCACTAAATTCTTCTCCAGAAGCTTCCAAAGTAGAGAGTTTATGATAGCCATTGTCTAATCATCAAATCATCTATTCGAACTAGTTTCTTCTACTTCCTTGTTTACTGAGTGGTCAAAACAAGATTTTTTTATGATTCGAGTTGTGATGTCAATCAAAGAAAGCTATTCCTCAAGTTTACAAGCACTCAAGAGCACTTACAGAGCGCTAAAGTCTTCTCGAAGAAGCATCCAAACCAAACAGTTTAGAATATTCATTGTCTAATCATCTAATCATCTATTCGAGCTAGTTTCTTCTACTTCCTTGTTTACTGTGTGGTCAAAACAAGGCTTTGTTTTATCCGAGTTGTGTTGTCAATCAAAAAAGTTATTCCACAAGTTTACAAGCACTTAAGAGCACTTACAGAGGACTAAAGCCTTCTCTAACAAGCATCTGAACAAGAGCGATTAGTATAGTCATTGTCTAATCATCTAATAATCTGTTCGAGCTAGTTTCTTATACATTATCGTCTATTGTGTAGTCAAAATAAGGCTCTCTTTGATTCGAGTTGTGTTGTCAATCAAAGAAAGCTATTCTCCAAGTTTACAAGCACTAAAAAACACTTACAGAGTTCTCAAGCTTTCTCCAACAAGCATCCAAACTGGAGAGCGTTAGGATGGTCATTGTCTAATCATCTATTCGAGCTTGTTTCTTCTACTTGCTTGTCCATGTAGTCAAAGCAAGGCTTTTTTTTTTATTCTGAGTTGTGGTGATGGTGAATCATAGAAAGCTATTTCCTAAGTTTACAAGCACTCAAGACACTAACAGAGCACTAAAGTCTTCTCCAAGAAGTGTACAAACCAGACAATTTAGAATAGTCATTGTCTATTCATCTAATCATCTATTCGAGCTAGTTTATTCTGCTTCCTCGTTTATTGTGTGGTCAAAACAAAGCTTTGTTTTTTTCCGTGTTGTGTTTTCGTTCAAAAAAAGCTATTCCCCAAGTTTACAAGCATTGAAGAGCACTTACAGAACACTAAGGTCATCTGCAAGAAGCACCCAAATAAGAGTGTTTGGAATAGCCATTGTCTAACCATCTAATCATTTATTTGATCAAAACAAGACTTTATTTGATTCGAGTTGTGTAGTCAATCAAAGAAAGTTATGCCCCATATTTACACAGACTCAAGAGCACTTATAGAGCACTAAAGACTTCTCCAAATTATCTAATCATCCAATCATCAATTCGAGTTAGTTCCTTCTACTTTCTTGTCTATTGTGTAGTCAAAACAAGACTTTGTTTGATCCGAATTATGTTGTGAATCAAAGAAACACTACCACAGAAATAACCTTTAAAACATACCCTTTAAAATCGGGGTAAACATTTAAAATCGGTCGCCAATTAAAATTCGGTTTTAAATGGGGAAATTCCTTTTTTAGACCTTTTAAACCACTTAGTGGGATGCAGTCAGCTTTTAAAAAGACAGCTGGGACAAACTTCTCCAAGAAGTATCCAAACCAGACAGTTTAGAATAGCCATTGTCTAATCATCTAATCATCTATTCGAGATTTTCTTCTGCTTTCTCGTTTATTGTATGGTCAAAACAAAGCTTTGTTTTCTCCGAGTTGTGCTTTCATTAAAAAAAAACTATTCCCCATGTTTACAAGCATTCAAGAGCACTTACAGAACACTAAGGTCATCTGCAAGAAGCACCCAAACAAGAGTGTTTAGAATAGCCATTGTCTAACCATCTAATCATTTATTTGAGCTAGTTTCTTCTACTTCTTTGTTTACCACGGATCAAGACAATATTTTATTTGATTCGAGTTGTGTAGTCAATCAAAGAAAGCAATTCCCCACGTTTACACAAACTCAAGAACACTTATAGAGCACTAAAGCTTTCTCCAAGAAGCATCCAAACCAGAGAGTTTAGGATATCCGTTGTCTAATGGTCTATTCATCAATTCGAGTAGTTCCTTCTACTTTATTGTCAATTGTGCAGTCAAAATAAGGCTTTGTTTGATCCGAATTGTGTTGTTAATCAAAGAAAGCTATTTCCTAAGTTTAAAAACATCCAAGAGCACTTACATAGCACTAAAGTCTTCTCCAAGAAGCATCCAACCCAAATAGTTTAGAAAAGTCATTGTCTAATCATCTATTCGAGCTAGTTGTTCTACTTCCTCATTTACTGTGTGGTCAAAATAAGGCTTTGTTGATATGATTTGTGTTGTCTAAAAAAAGCTATTCCCCAAATTTACAAGCACTAAAGAGCACTTATAAAGCAATTAATCCTTCTCCAACAAGTATCCGAACCAGAGAGTTTATGATAGCCATTGTCTAATCATCTAATCATCTATTCAAGCTTATTTCTTCTACTTGCTTATCTACAATGCAGTCAAAGCAAGGTTTTTTTTGTTCTGAGTTGTGTTGTCAATCAAAGAAAGATATTTTCCAAGTTTACAAGCAATCAATAGCACATACAGAGCACTAAAATCTTCTCCAATAAGCTTCCAAAGCAGAGAGTTTAGGATAGCCATTGTCTAATCATATAATCTTCTATTTTAGTTAGTTTCTTCTACGTCCTTGTTTATTTTACGGTGAAAACAAGGATTTCTTTGATCCGAGTTGTGTTGTCAATCAAAGAAAACTATTCCTCAAGTTTACAAGCACTCAAGAGCACTTACATAGCTCTAAAGTCTTCTCCAAGAAGTATCCAAACCAAACAGTTTAGAATAGTCATTGTCTAATCATGTAATCATTTATTTGATCTAGTTTCTTCTACTTCCTTGTTTATTGTGTGGTTAAAACAAGGCTTTGCTTTATCCAAGTTGTGTTGTCAATCAAAGAAAGTTATTCCACAAGTTTACAAGACTTAAGAGCACTCACAGAGCACTAAAGCCGTCTCCAACAAGCATCTGAACCAGAGACATTAGTATAGTCATTGTCTAATCATCTAATAATCTGTTCGAGCTAGTTTCTTATACTTCCATGTCTATTGTGTAGTCAAAACAAGGGTTTATCTGATTCGAGTTGTGTTGTCAATCAAAGAAAGCTATTCTCCAAGTTTATAAGCACTTAAAGGCACTTACAGAGTACTCTAGTCTTCTCCAGCAAGAATCCAAACCAGAGAGCGTTAGGATGACCATTGTCTTATCATCTAATCATCAATTCGAGTTAGTTTCTTCTACTTGCTTGTCCATTGTTTAGTCAAAGCAATTTTTTTGTTCTGAGTTGTGGTGAATCAAATAAAGTCTTCTCCAAAAGTATACAAACCAGACATTTTTGAATAGTCATTGTCTAATCATCTATTCGAGCTTTCTTTTGCTTGCTCATTTATTGTGTGGTCAAACCAAAGTTTTGTTTGATCCGAGTTGTGTTTTCGCTAAAAAAAAAGCTATTCCCCAAGTTTACAAGCACTGAAGAGCACTAAAGTCTTCTGCAATAAGCATCCAAACTAGAGTGTTTAGAATATCCATTGTGAGAACATCTAATCATCTATTCGATCTAGTTTCTTCTACTTCCTTGTTTACTGCATGGTCAAAACAAGAATTTGTTTGATTCGAGTTTTGTAGTTAATCAAAGAAAGTTATGCCCCACGTTTTCACAAACTCAAGAGCACTTATAAATTACTAAAGCCTTCTCGAACAAGCATCCAAACTATAAAGTTTAGGATATCTATTGTCTAATTATCTAATCATCAATTCGAGCTAGTTCCTTCCACTTTCTTGTCTATTGTGTTATCAAAACGAGGCTTTGTTTGATCCGAGTTATGTTGTGAATCAAAGAAAGTTGTTTCCCAAGTTTACAAGCACTCAAGAGCACTTACAGAGCGCTAAAGTCTTCACCAAGAAGCTTCCAAAGCAGAGTGTTTAGGATAGTCATTGTCTAATCATATAGTAATCTATTTTAGTTAATTTCTTCCACGTCCTCGTTTATTGTATGGTCAAAACAAGACTTTCTTTGATTCGAGTTGGGTTGTCAATCAAAGAAAGCAATTCTCCAAGTTTACAAGCACTAAAAAGCAATCACATATATCTAAATTCTTCTCCAAAAAGCATGTAGACCATAGAGTTTAGGATAGCCATTGTCTAATCATATAATCATTTATTTTAGCTAATTTCTTCTACTTCCTCGTTTATTGCATGTTCAAAACAAGGCGTTGTTTTATCCGAGTTGTGTTGTCAATCAAAGAAAGCTATTCCCCAACTTTACAAGCACAGAGCACTAAAGCCTTCTCCAGCAAGCATCTGAACTAGAGCGATTAGTATAGTAATTGTATAATCATCAAATAATCTATTCGAGCTAGTTTCATATACTTCCTCGTCTATTGTGTAGTCAAAACAAGGCTTTGTTTGATTCGAGTTGTGTTGTCAATCAAAGAAAGCTATTTCCCAAGTTTACAAGCACTCAAAAGCACTTACAGAGTACTCATGCCTTTTCAGCAAGCTTTCAAACCTGAGAGCGTTCGGATGGACATTGTCTAATCATCTAATCATCTATTCCAGCTAGTTTCTTTTACTTGCTTGTCGATTGTGTAGTCAAAGCAAGGCTCTTTTGGTTCTGAATTGTGGTGAATCAAAGAAAGCTATTTCCTAAGTTTATAAGCACTTAAGAGCACTTACAGAGCACTAAAGTCTTCTCCAAGAATTATACAAACCAGACAGTTTATAATAGCTATTTTCTAATCATATATTCGAGTTAGTTTCTTCTATTTCCTTATTTACAGTGTGGTCAAAACAAAACTTTGTTTGATCAGAGTTGTGTTTTCACTAAAAAAGCTATTTCCCAAGTTTACAAGCATTGAAGAGTACTTACGGAGCACTAAAGTCTTCTGCAAGAAGCATCCAAACCAGAGTATTTAGAATAGCTAGTGTCTAACCATCTAATCATCTATTCGAGTTAGTTTCTTCTACTTCCATGTTTACTGTGTGATCAAAACAAGACTTTGTTTAATTCGAGTTGTGTAGTCAATCGTAGAAAGCTATGCCCACGTTTACACAAACTCAAGAACACTTATAGAGCACTAAATCCTTCTCCAATAGGCATCCAAACCAGAGAGTTTAGGATATCCATTGTATAATTATCTAATCATTTATTCAAGCTAGTTCCTTCTACTTTCTTGTCTATTGTGTAGTCAAAACAAGATTTTGTTTGATCCAAGTCAAAGTTCATAGACAACAAGTTTCTGACAGTAAAAGAGAGTGTACAAAATAATGAATTAAAGATAGAACATGTGGGTATAGACTCTATGATTGCAGATCTCCTTACAAAAGCACTACCACCTAAAAAAATTCATGAGCATGTTGCTCGTATGGGTGTAGTACCTTTGTTAGGATAGTTAGGGAAAATGTGGGAGTCTTACTTTGTTTTTGGTTTTATGCTATGTAATTTGTAACAAGAATGATATATACAATTTATTATTTGAATCTTATTGTTTTTTCTCTTTAATGTTTTTGACCTCACTAAAGTAAAGATAAGGGGTGACCCATTTGAGAATAGGCATGTATAAGTACACTCTCGTGTAATTTCCGAACTATATGTCCATAATCTAATTCATGTCATCCAACTTGTATTTGGCATTGTGATTTTAGTCGAAATAGCCACGTAGAAAATGTGGCGACACTGCTTAAATCCTTTGTTGGTACAACTGGTGGACCGAATTGATTATGAAGTACGAAAAGAAAGACAGAAAAGTTAAAGAAATCGGCAAATTCACAAATATATGTAATCAAAAGGATCACACTTGTCCATATGAAAGATTGTTTTAATTAAGATGTCCAATCCAATAAATAAAGTTTGGACTACGTGTTATATGATTAATATATCTCATACTATCACGTTACGAAGAGTAACATTAGCTATGTCATAAAATGTGATTAATTTATATAAGGCATAATATGCATTTCGCTAAGATTCTGAGTACGAATACATATGAAACTTAATGTGAATTAATAAAATTGTTGATGGACTGATTATGATTAATTAAAATATAATTGGTGTTAATGTAAAGTTAAAATATTATTTGGGCTAAACCTAACTCAATTGGGTCAAAGCCCAAGCAAAAATACCAAGCCGCAAGTCTATTGCGACCGCAAGAAATTTATTTGCGGCCGCAATGGAATATGAGATATTTGGTAATAAATTTGATGATTTTCAGTAGATTGATTGCGGCAGCAATGCCCCCCATTGCAGCCACAATAGACTTGGCATGATTCCTATCAAGTTTGGAAGCCAAGTCAATTACAACCGTAATGAGATCCTTTGCGACCGCAAGCGACCTATTTCGAGGGTAAATTTCAGTGCCTATATTTGCATGTATCTTTCTAACTAGAAATCTTCTGATTAGTACCAAATTCAGGCACATATTCAAAGAAGTGAATATGATAATTTGGAAAAGAATTGGAGAGAATATAATTTTATGTATACCAAAGAATATTTGATAATTAATTCTGTATCTTTCCAAAATATCTTTCCACCAATATAAATAGTGTTGGGTCACCAAGCATTACCTGTGTCTAATCTAATCTCTTGTTAGGGCACATGTGTTGTGCATATGCCTCTCTATCTCTCCATTACAAATAGAATACTTCTTGGTTCTTTCGTGACCTTGAAGAAAAGTTGGCACCGTGAGTTGTTTGGAAGGATCCGCTAGCGAAACACAATGATGCTCGACCATCTCCAACGACCCCTGATCATGAGACGTGTGTACAAGGGAGATCGTAGGAATGAAAAGTAAGTCTCGCTTCTGCCGTTTTATTTTATCTCGAATATTTGCACAAAGTTTTCTTTTAATTGCAATTGCTAGTTACAAACTAGGATTTTGGTTTGGCTCTTACCTAATTTGAAATTGCACCATGTTGGCACCTAAAAAGGTACCAATTATTAGCCTATAAATAAGGAGAAAATAAAGCAAGCATTAAAACATGATTCAAGCAAACAAAGTCATCAAGCAAATGATGGTTCAATTTTGGAAGAAACTAGAGTCTTATGTGCAAAATTGCCAAAACCTCACCAAATTCTAACCAAGTTCAAAGATAGGCTCAAGAATGTTCTTTCAGAGAATTAACAATGTGTTTATGTGATTGAAATGGTCATGTGGAGAATATATGTGCAATCAACATGATTGCCATATTACTAAATAATCACATATGACATCTTGGAAATAATCAATGGTCAAAAGCTCACGAAATTTGGTCAAGCTATGTACTAATAAATTCTACAAAAAAATTGTGAATTTTTGGGCTTTCACTCAAAATTCGACCATTTGGGTCTGCAAACAATTCAAAACATATTTGAATAATTTAAATTCGAATTTTCAAGCATAAGACAACATATTGGTGCAATTTGAGCCTTTATATCAATTTCAGACTTCTACTGGGCTTTGGATAATCTGGGCTCATGTGGACACATACAAATAAAAAGCTTTGTCAGGCACTTGGCTCATGCAGACCAAGCCTATACGAAACCAAAGCCAAAACGTCGCTGGGTTTGAGTCTCATTAAACCTAACATGTGGGTCCCTCATTTTCAGCCCTTAATCAAACACTGCTTGTGCCCTTATCCATGACCTTGTCAGTGACACAACATACCTTAAATCCTCCTGCTTGAAACCTAACCCCCCCTGATCAAATCAAAATTAGGGAAAAAGAAAAGAGAGAAGATGAACTCACCTAATCAAGATGTGACGCGTGTCTCTCCTCTTCTTCTCCTTCTGCCACCTCTCGACTCAGTGAACTGGAGAGCTCTAATCAAACTCTAACTTCTTATTTCTTGAGAGTTAGCCTACAAGTTATATATTGATCGAAAGATGAGTGTCATGAGATCACCATGGTAATGATCAATCAATCGAAAGCTCAAAGAATAAGGAGAAAAGTCAAGCTCAAACTTGTTGGTACCAAATTGAAATTAACAATTCAAGGTACAAGAGTTCAAGGCAAGATTCTTGGGTGAATCTTGAGATCACCAATTCTAGAACCAAGCTTGATTTGTTTTGGGAGCAACCAATTTGATCAAAACACCTGAACTCTCTCTCACGGCTACTAACAACGTG